>JAWWMW010073138.1:0-13951 GCA_035048345.1 Echeveria elegans | reverse complement strand
GACAAGCTTAAGACGCATTCACTATTGTCAAAACTATTTTTTAAAATTAAAAATAATATGCAAATGTAATTAATTAAGTTTAAATTTTCTGTTCAGTTCAGTTTCAGTTCATGTCAAAAGAACAGACCCTAAGGCTCTCCCCACTTCCACATTCAAAAAGCATGTCCAAAATATCAGAATGCGGAAGCTGCAAAATTTATGAGTAGATCCCTCATGCCAAAATGAAGGGGAGCTTTGCGTTGCTGCACTCTTTTTCCCTTAGGTTGGTTTTTATTCCAATGAGTGTTTTCAACTAAGGTTTTTAACGAGGCGGCATGAAACACTTAATGTTCATCTCAGGGGGAGTGTTATAAATGAGCTGCAACATTTAGGTGAGAATTAATTAAGCGGGTCCCACACTAAAGAAAAAACACTTCTTTGTTTCTGTATAAATAGAGGTGCTCGGGTGAAGGAAATATCATCCCTTAACCCTCCTCTCCTCCTTCTCTCTTACTTCTCAATATATTTCAGTCCCTTTTGAGTCCCAACGAGTCTCATAAATTCCCAAGTTTTTAAGGTATTTATAACAAGTTTGACATATATTTTGTAATCCCATTGCCTACTTTCTGTCACTAGCTATATATGCATTACAAGCCTTGAAGCAAAAACATTTTTTTCTCCACCCATCCAACCTTTTAGGTTGTGTACACTCCGCCAAATGGAATCGTTTTCATTGAATTGAAACTGTGAATCTAGACTGATAGCTTTTCCAGTTCATTAAAAATGATTCCATTCCCACAAGTGAACGCAAAATTAGAGTATTGTTTTGATACCGGAAATCAAAATATAAATTTATACAATAGTAACTACTAATATTTATGAATATTACTCTTTATCAAATTTATTGATTTTCGGTGTGTACTACATATTCAACAATGCAAAAGAAAAATGATGAATTTCTTATAACTCAAAGACACAATTACAAATTACATAAAACTGAAAGAAATTGGAAAAAAAAGAGGAACATTTTAATCTATGAAAAATTGAAAATGAGAGAGCCAGTAATATGGGAGAATAACGCAGTTCTCCTACTTGTCAGCTTGGTATCGGGCCACGTGTCAAAAAGGCACCACACAGGGACAACTATTTATATCCACCTATCACGTCATTTCATTCAGCTGACGTTGTTGTGAATGAGTTTTGTGAAAAATGAGGATGCATATTGCTTAAAAATGGAACCTTTTTTGTGATGTTTGTAGAGTGGATCAAGCAATGGTTTACTGCAAATCCGACACGGCTAGATTGTGTCTGACCTGCGGTGCAAATGTACATTCCGCCAATGCATTGTTGCGCAGGCATTCCCGGTCTTGGCTTTGCGGAAGGTGTTGTAATTTGCACTTACCAGCAGTTGCACATTGCCTGTTTGATAGAATGTCTCTGTGTCAAAATTGTATTTGGGCTGGTTCTGAATGCTCAGTTTTAGGACATAGATTGTGTTCGTTGAGTCCTTATCTAGGTTGTCCTTCATCATCGTCGTCGGATGAGTTACTACCCGTTTGGACGACTGATTTTCTGTCTGGTGACGGGTTTGTTGATTTTGGGTCTGATGCAGTTAATGCGCAGTATCCTCGAAGTGAAACTAGTATCGAAGAAACTATAAATGTTAAGAAGAAAGAAGGTTAATGTGTTTTGGAAAGTAACGATTATTTTTTTAATGGGCGATTATCGAGTTCCCATTGGGTAATAGGACATTTTGACACCTCTAGATAAAACCATGTCTGAAACCAAACCACGCAGTTTGTTGCCGAACAAATTAGAGGTTCATTCAATTATTTTGAGAAAATTAGTTTTAAACCCTATATATACGTTCCATTTTGATTTAAACACCCGTAATAAAAATATTTAGTATTAAACACCGTAAGAGACAAAAAAAAACTGCTTTCATCTTTGACCATCCGCTATATACTTCATTTGGATTTAACCACCCTTAATATAAATATTTAGTTTTAAACATAGTAAAATACGCAAAGTTTTGCTTTCACCACATGCTCCGACTATTCCGACAACTTTAATTAACTTAATAATAATTATATTAATTTGTTTTAAACTTGCTAACATTTTGAAAAATCAAACAAAAAAATCAAAAAAATCAGCTTATATATTTGAATAGTAAATAAGGTATTTTACTTGATTAATTCTTCCAAAATCAAACAATCGTTTATATTTATATGAAAATTAGTTTATATTAGATAATTTGAAACATATTTGGAAATACATTATTTTCATAAAAAGAGTGTTAATATTTAGTTTCTAATTTTGTTGAACTTTTCATATTTTTTTAGTTATTTTAAACAATTCATGAGTTCTTTTGAAAATTTTAATTATAAATATATTTATTATGATTAAAGTTGGATTCCGTTGATGGTGAAAACAATTTTTTTGTATGTTATGTGTGTTTAAAACTAAATATCTTTTACTATGGATGTTTAAATACAAATAGACCCCGTATAACGGATGTTTAAAACTAATTTTCTGTTTACTTTTCCTTCGTCTGGTACTAATTAAATGTTGTGTCACTGGACAATGCTGTCGTTGATTTTTGATATTCTACCAGGCTATTTCTTCAAGGCCGAAAGATTGTATAGGCTTCCAATACTCGCAAGTTGCTGCTTCGACGAGTATGGTGAATGCAGTAAATGGGTATGCAAATTGCATGCTATGTAAGAATATTTATATGACCCTCATGATTATTTATCTTATTAATAGATCAATTACCATATTTATCCTATTGTATTATTTGTAATTTCTTGATGGACGCAATTGCAATTATCATAACTAATTAGGGTTTCCCCTTGACTGTATTATAAATAGAAAATGTGACAACTAAAGAGATGGATCACCAAAAATCATCATACGGCCGAAACTAAAAACCCTAAAGGGATTTTCGAGTCTCTGTCTCTCTGCTCACTAAATTCATCCTCAACAATACACTTTAAAAGGGAACCCGATTAAGATCAGGAACATGTCTTCTTCCCTCAGCAATTCGATCACGAGTTTGACAGGTATGATTTAATCATTATTCTTGTTTCATTATACGAATGAAGAATCCTAATCCAACATAATTAATTAAGATTAATTAGCGTTAATTAACTTGCGGGGCGACGCAAGGGAATTGGACCTGCCTTGCCCTGCGCGGGTCGGATTTGGCTGAATTGGACTGTTCAACAAATCGAGTTCAACATACATAAATAATCGAAACACTAAAATTAAAATATAAAGATTGACTTCATGCGCTTTTATTTCGCTCATTATTACAGATGCTCGTGACCATGATAACAAGTATGCTGCACTGCATTCAATACAATAAAAAGAGTCTTATAGCACCACGAATGTTTTTAGCTTGTAGCCGAACAGAAGCGAGTGCGCAAACAAAAGGCACCTTAAGTAATTGTAATCAAATCAGTTCCATTATTCTAACATTTCAAAGCACAGATCATGTTGGATGAGAAGCTTATAAAGAACCAGTTGGTCTTACAAGGGTGTGGAATCGACGATAGCTTCCATGATTTTTTTCTCCAGCTGTGATTCTTCAATCCAGGCAGCACTCTGAGCACGAAGCACTTCATTCTTCTTCTTTTTCTTTGCTTCCCTCTGTTGCTCTTTCATCCTCCAGTTTTCAAGTTTTTCTGCTCTCTCTTTGATCTATAAATCAGTCACATAAAGCTCATAAAACTTAGAGAAAAGGAGTCAGCATTGTAAATGTAGAAAAGTAGACACAACAAGTTCATTAAAATCTAGCAACACTAAAAACTGCAAACATAGTTCAGAACAAGTTAATCTTAATCGCAATGTAGCTCAGTCTACAACTTGACTGATGCAACAGTAAACCAACCGAAATAGGCCGAATACGGGAGCACCAAATTTTCACAATAAAGTTTGTTTGTAAATAATTAGCTTACAGAAACCATATTCGCAACACTTGGAAGAAAATAACAACTTGGATACGCTAATGTCAATTACTGCATCAGTCAATCCAAAAAAAAAAAGAACAAAAAAACTAAATACAAGAAGAATCCTCTGTAAAGATACTAAATACCCAAAGTGACGAGTTCAAAACTCATTAAAGCTTGGCTAACTGAATATAACTGGCAGAAGCTTACACATTTGAATCACTATCTGCTAATTTATATGACGATAAAATATGCATATATCCAAACTTAAATCATACCTCAGTAAAGCATTTTATTTGCAAGAACTGTTTAAATTTGTCATTACACTGGCTCAAGGGGATGACAATAAAGAGAGACTCTGTACCATACGTCCATATTTCAAATCTTGTAATCACAAACCTTTGTTTTCAACTTATACTATTCCTAACACTAAGAACACATAGTTACTGATCTTCAGATGTCACACTACTGATTAATGTTCCATCTAATCACACGCCACAAGTCAACCAATGACAGCAAAAAGGTAACGTAATTCAAAAATTGCTTTGAAAGTAAAACCTGCCCTTTGGCAGCATCCTGAGGCACTGATGGCGAAAAATACTTCATTTTCGACAACAATCGTCATTCCAAAGGCATAGGCAATTATTAAGAAAAAGGCTTAACATAGCTCCGACAAAATCAATCGATCCTAAGGCCTTAGCCGCTTAGCGTCATAAAAAATATTGCATTTTGCGGAAGTTTTACAATTAACTCAACATTTCCTAAAAGACGCACAATATCGTTCAACCATGCACATCAGTTTCTAAACATTGCAACCCCAAAACGACTATCAAGCCTTTCATTTTTGACCTCAATATCTCTAACTCCAAAGAGCGTTACCATTACTCTTCAGATCCAACACTGGGCCCAACTAAGAAAACATAGCTAATCAAACCAATGCCTTTATTATACTATTAAAAACCGCATCCTCAGGGAACATAATATCCATCAATTCTAAGCAACTGATATAATTTAAAAAAAAGGTATTTTTTCCAACTTCAATCAAGCATTTTTGCAAGAGCTTGTCGAATAACAATTCCTATTCACTTCAACTTGTTTAACAAACCAATAAAACTTGAAACAAAAAAAAAATCACTCACCAGAGCTTGTCGAAACTGCTCATCAGCAACCTTCCTCTCCGCAGCACGAACCTCAGCAGCGGCAGCTTTCATCCTCCTACGCTCCTCATTAGCTTTCATCATAGCCTCCTTCTTAGCCAAATCCTGCCTCTCCTTCTCCAACCTCTGCACTTCCATTTCATGTATATAAACCTTCCTTACCTCCTTCATACTCTTAGCATAATCTCTTCTAAGCAACGCTAGCTTCGCTTCCGCCTCCTTGGGATCCTTTGGCGCCTTCCAACTTCCGATGTACTTATTAGGGTTTTCATATACATGAGTTTCTTCGTGATACTTGTGCTGCTTTGTCGCTAGGCTCGATTGGTGTCTCAGCGTTAGGAGTAAGTTCAAGTCAGAAATTTTGTAGATGCGGCTGTTTGTAGACTTGATTAGAGATCGAGCGGCGAGCGCCATGGCTGGAAGAGGGTCGCGATCCGTCGTCGGCTTCTTCTTCTTCTGATCGTTAGGGGGGCTGCCAATATTTGGGCCTATTGGGCCGCAAGCGGAGAAAATGGCTCAGAAAACCCAGGCGACGAAGCGGAGGTATAACGGATAAGATGTGAAGAAAGGGACAGAGGAGAGCGTTGAGTTTTGAAGAAGGATTAGAATAATTAAGTTGCCTTAATCCATATGATTATGTTACGCATATATATTAACAATATTTGTCTTCTTAATATAAAAGACAATCAGTACCACGCTTAACAACCATATCGGTAGTTGCAAGGAAGCTGTGAACGTGTAAATGTTGTTAGACATGGTACTGACTAGATGTGGTAAAATAGATGGATTACAAATGAGTTTTAAATGAATTGTGAATTAAATGGTTCAATCCATTTAACTAACGGATTAAACAGATTAACTTAAGATGCTCTAAATGGTTGCTTAAATCCATTAGTCCAACAGATTTTATTAATTTATTTACACGTAAATAAATTTCATTAATCTGTTTATACTTGTTAATGAATTTTAGTAATCTTTTAACAAATTCTTAATGAATTTTACTAATCCATTTATCAAAACAGATTATTTTGCCACCTCTAATACTGACTGTTGTATGCAATGTTGGAATGACGCGATAACTTCTTGTTACTTATAGAGTCATAAGAAGAAACCATGTAGCTCCTCTAACTTGTTGTGCTTTTAGATGTAGCATGCGGGCATTGACTTGTAGATATAACAACTCTGTGAATTTCCAAGTAAAATATGATTATTATTTTTACCTGACACTTTTTTTTATTATGAAATATGAGCTCACTGACATGGTGTATGTAAAGTGGTGTCATGATATAAGTCAAAAGAGATTTGTATAATTGGGGTGACCTAGTGTCGAATCCAAGGGAATTGTGGTACTTAGTGAACTAAACTACTTTAAGTACAAGATAATTCTAACTAATTAAAGGGGTTTTATAAAAAAGTTGATTTGGTGACAAGTTTTGTTTTAAACTAATTTCTAAAGAAGATGACTTGTGAATGACTTCTCCTATCATACTCATTATCAAAATGTGGATTTTTGGAAAATAGGATAGAATGATTTTCAAAATGGTTTGGTTAAGGTAGAACAATTATGCATATATGATGTCAATCTCACTGATCTGCTTTTTGAAAGACAAAGATATGTGCAACTTATAGGATGACAACTCCCGCGACCGTGATGAGTTATTAACATAGAACTTAATTTCGTTAGCTGCACGTGGTCAGATATAACCTAACTTCATTGAATACTCTCTAAACTAGTCTTTTTTGTCGATCGATAGCTGCACGTGGTCAGATATAGGCTATCTCCTGATTAAAGACTATTTAACCTCGTATATTACTAGTTTTTGCCCTTTACGGTATAAGACTAGTCTGGGTTCATCCATTGGGATACTTCCCCGAGATTGTGGACTCATGCAGTTTTTATTAGAGATCTTAGACAATACCTAACATACATCACATAAGAGTATGTTAAATATAACTGATTCAACCATAAATCATTCATGAAGCATATGTAAAATCTCTTTATTCGATCATGAGTAGTCAATGGTACGTCAGAATTTTGTTATAAAAAACGATTACTCACTCATGTCGAGGGAATAATTATACATAGTTGAACTAAAGTAAAGAAAAATTGAAGAGAAGATGAATTCTTGAAGAACAAAAGTATTAGTACCTCAATCGTAATTTCTCTATTACAAAAAGAATTTAACTAGGAACTAAGACAAATGTTTGGAGAGATTTTTCTCTCTCTAGAAATACTGTGTGTTTGCATGGGAATGAGATCCTCTTTTTATAGTACAAACCGAAAACCTTTCATTTTTCATCATAATGAGGGTTCCAAACTTTGATGGTAAAATACATGGACAGCCAAACCACTTATCATGACAATCCAAGTACGCAAGTCCCTCTCTTTAATCTTGCCAAAAACTCTACTAGCCGGCTCAGTATCCTCACACTTAGAATACATTTCAACAAGAACAGTTTCAACTGCCTTATCCACCTCAAGATCTCCTATTCTTGCACAAGATGTAAGTGCAGAAACAAGCATGTGATCATGACGTAGTGGAAGCCTAGTTACGTGACGTTACTTAAACGATCTGGAATCTCACCAAAACAAATTTGACGAACCGGGCCAGTAAAACGGGAATCAGATCTGGTGCAGCCATGCAAGTGGCTGTACCGTAACCTCTTTTATCTGTTTGGGACCCTTCGGTTCAAAATCTGAATTCGAGGCAAACTAAAGAATTGTAGCTCTTTGAATCATCTACAATTCTCTAGTTTACGTCGAGTTCAGATTCTGAGCCGAAGGCATCCAAAAAAAGGAAATAAGTGACGGTGCAGGTAGTGGCTGCACCGAAACAAAACAAAACTGCACCGTCACTTATTTCCATTTCTTGGGTGCCTTCGGCTCAGAATCTGAATTCGATGTAAACTAGAGAATTGTAGCTGATTCAAAGAGCTACAATTATCTAGTTTGCCTCGAATTCAGATTTTGAGCCAAAGGATCCCAAACAGATGAAAGAAGTTACGGTGCAGCCACTTGCATGGCTGCACCAGATCTGATTCCTATTATGTTTGCTATGTTTTCAGTTAGGATATATTTAATACTCCAAAACCTACCATAAATCACCCAAAAGTGTCGGTAAATAAAACAAATTCAAAAATCCTCCCATAAAGTAATTCTTTTTTAACAATTACCCAAGGATATATATAATAATTATATGAATAATATTATCTAACTAAAAATAATTATAATAATTCAAAAATTATGAGAAAATCATAAAACAAAGAAAACATATAATTTTGAGAGATGTAATTTGCGTTCATTTGGCATGCTCGATTTTATGTGAATATCTCATTTATTTAATATGAAAAAAAACATTACTACAAATTAGAAGTAATAATGTATATTTTCCCTGATTAAGCTGCATTACTCATTATAATAGTCATAGTAAACAATCGATTCAATACACTATTTGTCCTTGTCAAAATTGACAACTCGCCTCTATTTGCGGCCGCACACTTGTCTACAACAACCCTTGCTTTCCTCGCCTCCGACTTCGCTTCCGCAAACATTTCAGTTTCCCAGTATACTGACATTTGGTCCGTGTGCACTTTTACGGACTGGTATGCTAAATGGCAAGCATTGAGTATGTACAAATAAAATCGCTCATAACCATGTTGGTCGGTCTGATATTCTCGAGCAACGTTGATGGCTGATGTCACGTTGCTGTGTATGAGCTTGTTGGTGATAGTCCCTAGCAAAGGGACGTTTGCATTTTTGCTTATGCTGGCTACATCAGACATTAGGGTTTGTATGCAAAATTCGATGAAGCTTGTTTGATGACAAATGTTGACGATTAATGGTGTAACACATGCCACACGATCAGAGGTGATGACAGTGTGGATTACGAAAATGAAGAACCAAAAATGGCTAGCAAAGATGTTTGACTTTGACGCCATTTGGTTTTATTTTGTTACTTTTTATCGACTTTCAAGTGATTATAGTTTGATTCGTTCGAAGAAAGAAATTTTTTATAGGGGTTTTGTTCAAAAAATAACATTAATGCATGAGGATTACGAGAAATTTAATTGCAATAAATTTTATGTAAAATCTTCTGTAAATATCTGTTATTGCATTGAAAATGATATCTGTGTTCGTAAGGCTTTGTGACAAAATTCCACATTATATTAATTTGGATGATTGTTATATTTTTTATTTGATAAGAATCTAAAGAAAATTTAAATAATTATTAGACACCTGAACTTGACTTCAATAGTTGATTTTGATTAGTACAATTATTGAAATTAAAACTACCTCAAAATTCAGTTTTCTATTTGGGGTGCAACGTAGTATATGTATAAAATATTTGTTACACCTTATAAACAATATGTTATACGTGATTTAAACTAGTTGCAACTAAAGTCGAAACATGTAACTAAATAAAGTTAAATCAAATCAAATTCATTGATAAACGATTTATTTAAAAATATTAAATCTTTTAAAACGGTGCTATGTTATAAATAAGGGTATAATAATAAAAAATCATCCATAAATCACTCAATTTGCTCAAAACCGTCAGAAAATAAAAAAAAACTTAGAAATTATCCGACACAGGAAAATTGTTTTTTTTTAACGACCGCCCAAGGATAAAGTATTATTAGTTAATTATAATAATTCAAAAAATTAAGACGAACTCATAAACAAAAAAAACATACAAGTTACAAAGGCAAAATGGGTCAAGATTCCTTACTTTTTCAATCCAAAAGAGAAGAAAAATTGTGTGGCGAGTTCAAGTTATAGATTTTCTCATGAAATTGAATTAGTTTTGATGATGTATTTAGACGACCTGCAAACATGTGCTAGTGTGTCATATTTGGTTTCTCCCGTAGACATTGCATATATTTGATTTTTTATAGTTTAACGTTTCATTCAAACATGACGCGAAACCAGAATTTAATAATGAGTGTGACTATATTTTAAATAGGTAAGAACTGCAGTGAAGTTGGAGATCATGTATGACTAAGTTCTATGAAACTAGTGTTCCATTCTTATCAAGCTCATACAAAACTCTATTTTTTATTTATTTTTATTTTTACTAGGGTTGTAGCCCATGTAAAAAGCCCGTGACGCATGATTCTTTTCACAATTCATATTGTTTGAAAAATTATTATTTATCCCGGTTTGTGTGAACTTTGTGATTTTCCCCCTTACAAACCCAGATGAAAGTGTATTGCCTTTGTTGTAGCCATGGTGGCCGAGTTTGATAAGTACACAAACGACTGACTATATCTCCCTGAGGGAAATATTCTCCCAAAGTAATGCTACTTTTACCAAACCTGTATGCAAAAAACTTGTAGCCATCCACTGGCATTACGTTTGATGTGCATGCATTACTCCTTTTCAGGTCTGGGTATCGGAAAAAGAAAGTTCCAAGCTCCGCTGAGATGTCTGTTGGAGAAGGCTACTCAAGTCGAGGTAAGGCAACTTCTCTCTTTGAAGCACCAGCAATGCTGGTGCCTAGTCTAGCTCCGTCAAGATCAGTTCGGGAGACGGTGCAAGATGTGCATATGGTGCAGGTACCGCTTATAATGAACACTAATTATTTTGTTCTACATAGATTTTGCGGACTTTGCTGTATAATTGCGGAACTCTTACCAGGTTTGGGGACACATAATGACCAGTTTGGAACTTCAGGATACAAATGTCATAACACCAACTGATCTCTGTGTATGGCGTAAGGCCAACAATTCAACAGAAGCGCAAATTATTAGTGATGGATTGCCATGCTACTCATTATTACAGACACTAGTCACATCCATCAAGTGCGACGCTAGCGCGGACTGATGATGTTTGATGGCCTGGCGATCAACAATCAAAACAGACCACAAGATAAACTGGTTGAATGGTTCTTCCACCCGATCATGGTTCTGAAAGAGCAAATCCGGGTCCTAAAATTGGACGAGGATGAGGTGAAATTCTTAGAGAAAATCATTCTTTTTGGTAGTGACAATCTGCGTAAAGACGCATGGAACAACGGCAGCTTGATAGGGGCAGATGCACTCAGGGCAGCTCAAATACAGGGTATCAGTAGAAGGTACTTCACAGTCCATTAACCATTAAATCCCGAGTTTAGATCAAACCGAACCCAGTGATGAATAATATCGTTGTTTTGGCAGGATGTTGGGACTGATTAGAAGTGTGACTACGCTTCCGACTTACAGGGGGAAATTTCGGCATGTTGTGAAGACATTAGCTGCACACTCGGAAAGAGATGGCATAATGCAGATCATTTCCACAAGGTCATCAATGGATTCTTCCAACGACATGAATATAGTCAGCGTCTCAGCTCTGCCCGTCTGCTCTGCCCTACTAATATATGACTTGGAACTTGTGTAGGGTAGCAACAAAATGTAAATTTAGTCATGATCCAAGCTGTTTTGGATTCTTTTATAAAGTTGCGGACTCTGTACAATTTAATTCAAGAAAAAGAGAAACAAATCCAGATGAAAACTGCCGGAAAAAGGCAAATGTGAGATGATATATTAACGAAACTGGTGTAGAGGTTCACATCTCACTTGTGGTGCAGAGCATATCTTAACATTACTTACAGAACACAGAGCGAGAGTTAGGTAATGACATTACACATACCAATGAATTTTAGAGAAGAGCCAAAGTCTGTAAAACTGAAGGATAATTTAGTAGGGACTGTTAGTTCACCATGCTCATCATATCCAAAACAAACTTTTGAATGTCTTCAAGTTTTGGTTTTGAAAATCCTGCAACATATATTGCTCGTCGTTGGTAAAAGAAATGAACAATATATGAAGAGAATGAATCTCGGAAACTTGTTACCTGTGAGGATGGATGACTCAATAGTCAATACTGGAGTTGTGTATCCTCTCATATCTGGCTTCTTCACTCTGGTTCTTACGTGTAGAATTCAACTTCTCTAGTTTGCTGGATAGTCTGGAGGCAACTTGCATCATCTCTACATACATAAAACGATATAATTTTTGTGATTGTTATTAATTTATTTTATCAGACATAATAGACAATACTGCTTTGCTGAAATGTGTTAAGCATCCAGTTATCCATTTCAGAATAGGAATAATTAACATGACACGAAACTTTCACAGTTAATAATCCAATGGTGGAATCCATGATGAAACATATCAGGCAATAGCAGGAAACATAAGGTGTAAGACTACTCTCTGATGAAGAAGCTGATGGTTATCATCTGATATTTACCTTGAAACGTATCATTTGCATTCTGCGGAGTTCTACTATATATATCTGTAAAGCCTCATTGACAGCAGCAGCATGACGGTTGCTTGAAGCAGCCTTCTTTTCCAATAACTGAGATCACGACTTAGCTCCACTGTCTTGTTTCCAACCTAGAAAACGGAAATCCAGTTGACAATACAAACGGACCAATAAAGACATAAGCACACAAAACGATAATGGAAATAAATTGGTTGAATTACCTCTGTGAGTTTATTCCTCAAAGAATCCAGCTCAACATCGAGATCAGTCAGCTGATTAAGGTCGATTGAGATGTCCTCAGTTTTTTATCCTACAAACAAATTTTAGGAAAAGCTTAACAAAGAATAAAGAAAAATAAAAAAATAAAAACAATCCTCTGACCTTATCATTTAGTTCACGTGAGCAGGACATGGGTTATCTCATTAAGCATTTCTTTTTGTTTGGAATGTCCTCTAAGGGTAGTTGAGCACAACGTACATGTCAAAATTTTACGATTTTGTGAAAATACAATACTCAAACCATTGAGAAATAAATGTGACCCTAAAGAGTAAAATACCCAAAGTCAACAGTCCTAAGGTGGGACAGAAAGGCTTTCCATTCCAACAATCCGAATACATCATAAAAATTCCTAGTCTTTGTCAGTATGGCACGAAGATCAAGACACTACATGTAAAACTGTCTTACACCAGAAACACAAATATTCGAATCTCCCGAGAAAAAAATTCTTATCAGGCATCCACTCTCAATCAGTCAGTAAATAAATTCATGTTTCTTAGCAACCCCTACTGTTTTTAAAATTTGAAGAAGAATACTTGAGCCAAATGAAGCCACTAACATGCTGAGTTTCATTCAATCAAAAAAGAAAAGAAAAGTTAAAAAAGCAAGTTGAGTTTCATATATAAAAATAAAAATAAAAAAGCAAACTAGCAAGCATAATGGTATCAAAGTCGGTTCCCCGCCAGCAATAGCAGCAGACTAGACATACCTTCTAAGGAAACGAGAAACCGTCGGGAACTGCAAACACATGAGAAAGACAATACTTCTCCCACAGACCAAAATTTTGATCCAAACCGCGTTGCACCATTTTGTTCAAGACCACAACACACTACAAAAGATAATATCTCAAAACATCTTCTCACAGTCCAACACTGCATCCAATTTTACAACCCAACCATATTGACACGTCGAAATTCCCGAAATTCTCAACTTTCCATACCTTTTCAAATCAGCAGCCCGTTGCGTCCCACCATCTCCCACAATTTTCGCCGCCTCCCTGTAAATAAAAAGTTCCAAACTTCAATAAAAACTAAAATAGCTTCAGTTCAGTTAGTTTCGTAGCTGGCGAGTGGAGAGAATTGTTACTGATGATAATAGCCGAACGCGACGTCAATCATCTCGTCGACCGAATTGAGTACTTCGTTGATAAACCCCTGCGGATTCAGATCGGAGGAGTTGAACATCGCTTCGCTCTCGCTCCCTTACATATCCACCCAAACCCTAATTTCAATTTGGGGATTTCTGTTCCCCTACTGATGGAACGTATTTATACGGTCCAAATAGTCTTTAATTCCCGTATATTAATTCCATTTGCGTAGTGAAATATTACTTTTGGTAGTGTTTTC
>JAWWMW010073118.1:0-13956 GCA_035048345.1 Echeveria elegans | reverse complement strand
CTCTTTCCTACTTTTATCTCACATAACATAATTTTCTTAAAAACCGTGCCAACTACCAAATGAGATCTATAAAATGGAACGGAGGGAGTAGTAGATAAGCAATCAAATGCACTGTTCCATAATCCATACGAGAATGTACAAACCAAAACATGCCTAATCATATACTTAACACTGTTATCTGCATCTTAGTATCCGATGTTTTAACAATGAGGTCAGGCTCAACGAAAAAGTATAAACATATATTCCAACTTATCCGAACTGTTTCCTAACGAAACATGCTAACTTGTTTTAGAGAATCTTCAGCGCTGCGTTGTAAACTGGGTATGCTAACATGTCACAACTGGGTATGCTAACATGTCCATTGGAGGTGGGTGTTAAAATTGGGTATGCAAAATTGGGTTTGCATACCCAATTTTAACCCAAAATCTGAAGCACGCCATCACGACTCACCACCACCCCTCATCACGACCACCACCGCACCACGACAATTCACTGAAATCTGACATCTACCAAACCCTAAATCTGCCGGTGGAGATGCTGAGGGGAACTGAGATTGGAGGGGAGTCGGAGGAACTGAGATTGGAGGGGAGTCGGCGCTGGAAGGGACGCAGGTAAGAAGGGAGGCGGTGCTGGAAGGGAGTCGATTAAACAATTCAGATTTAATCGATAGAGCCATGAACATCGTATCTCTAAATCAACAACGCAAACTATGAGTTTGTAAAAGTTTATGTGTCACGTGAGCAATTTTTGTAAATCCAATCCAGTTTACAAACTGCGTTGTAAATGCTCTTATGCTCTTGTTAACTTCACCTTCTGTAATAATAAATTCCAACACTTGAACATAAAACATCTAAAGAAGCGAAATAAACTAGAATATGGCTAAAACCGTCTTTGTGGATCTTATCAAAAAGATTAGTGAATTACAGGAGATAAATCAACTTCAGTTTAACTCTAGTTAGTGATCATATTAGGCTTACAATAAACTAAAATGATCTTTCTTGAAAATCAAGCACGGATGTCGATAGTACCGGAGCAGTCAAAGAAGTGATACTTCAGCTGCTGCTTTGTATAAAGCTCTGATGTGTAGTATAGTAGTAGTAGTCTTGGAAGGTGCATACTTCTTTTTGTATCGTTTTTTGTATGTAATCAAAACATTATAAGTATTATATTTGTCTCAACTCAACCTATCTGGCTAAATCATTGCCCCCTACACAGTTCCCAGCAACAGGTCATTCAGTTTCCATCATTTTCACAACCTTTTTCTTCATGTCATTTTCTTCGCTAAGAGTATTTTTTTATCAACTATATATTATGATTCACGATACAAAACTTCGTCTAAGATGCCAAATAAGTACTCCTTGAAAGGGGGAGTTTAGAGTAACCTGGTAAAGTTGACGATAAGATTGACAGGCTTGAGTTGAGTGTATGATGTGAGAGTTCTCACCTTGGCGAGTCCATTTAATGAGTTCTTCTTCATCATCCTGAAAATGGGCAAAGATCTTTTCACAATCTTTCAAAGACTTATTGCTAAATATTTCCCTTCCATCCAATAACTCACCGCGGAAAAACTCATATAGCCGAACATCTCGATAAGTCTAGCATTTAGCAGCATTGAATCCCATCTAAAAAGAGGATGCATGCTCATCAGAGCACTTGTATATATACATACAAATATGTACCTGAACCTGACAATGGGGTGAATCTGAGATGCCAGATGAGTGAACTTCACCAAATTTATTGCAGATATCAGCACAGTTACCCTGGCATGCAGATTGGGGAAATATCTGGGTGGAAAAACATATCAGTGCAGATAAAAGTCAGCCCTAAAATTAATGGTTGCAAACATGCACTGCTGTGACATTCATAAAACAATCAATGCTGAAACTTGAGTTCAGTTTAATATCTTACACGCACGCATGCACATACTTCCTTAAGAAAAAGTTCCCATAAGTAAGTACGATTCAGCGGAAATTATTGCATGCCCACCCTATTTCAAGAAAATAAAAACTGTTTTACCTTCAGGTAACTCTCTGTTCTTACTCCTGCGAATCCATAGATAACCTGTAAAAAAAACTCTGCAGAAATCTTACAAGAAGATACTTCCAAAGGATAGAATTGTTGGACAAATAACTACACTCATTAAAACATGCACTCTTTTCTGATCGGACAAGTCTCTAGCCAGCATGAATTTCAATAAGTAAGATAGGTTGATTTTACTTATATAAAAAACCAATGTACTTCTGTAAGAAAGAGAAAAATGAAACATAGCGGAGACTTCTGCTTAGGCCTTCCACAGTATAGAATATGCTCATAAGCTATAAAAAACCAAGCAATGAGAAGAAAGATCAACTGAGAGGCCGCAATTGTACACAAGCTGCATTGATGATATTTTTGTTGTTGGGTTGTTTTGCTTCTATAAGAAATGAGTTTCAAGGGCCACGAGGATTTCCAAAACAGAAACAATCGGTGGACTGGCCATCTGGTATCATGCCACCGCCCTTGCTGGTGTCTAAGGCTTCAAGCAAGCGCACAACTTCATCCATTTCAGGTCGTTTCTCAGGGTTTGCACCCCAACATTTTTTCATAATGCTGATAAATGCATTTGGGCAGCATCTCGGTATGTCTGGTCGCAAGTTCTGTTAAACAATCGGAACATTTCTGTTCATTTCTGGACAGACAATTTTCATATAATGTAATCAAAGTTGCAGTTTAGGAATCGAACCTGTCTAACAACTGCAGAGGAGACCTCTGCAAACGTGAGATCGGGATAAGGCATATCGCAGCAGTAGATCTCCCATAAGCAAATGCTGAAACTGTAAACATCGCATTTTCTGTTGTATGGTTTACCATCAAGTACCTATACAAGCAGCTTATTATGAAGACACAAGCAAATTGAACAATATCACGGAATATATTGCTTGTGAACGAAAAAATGAAAATGTCACAGAATATATTGCTTGGGAGCGAAAAAATGAAATGATAGAAGATATTTTGTAATCATCATGCAGGAGTAGAATACAGGGGATTAATTTTAATTACCTCGGGAGCCATGTATCCAAGTGTTCCTGTTTCTCCAGTCATGTCTTTGGGGTTCTGAGCTTCAACTCTAGCAACCCCGAAGTCAGCAATTTTTAAGTTTGTATGGCTATCGAGCAGCATATTTTCAGTTTTAACATCTCGATGGACAATCTTCTGAGAATGTAAGTAGCTCAATCTGCAAATGCAAGGGCAGGACAGTGTTGATATAACTCATATGTTATGCATGATTCAAGGTACTGATGGAGATGTGGAAGATCATACCCTCTAGCCAGATCTAGCGCAATTCGAACGACAGCCTTGTATGGGAGCTTCTTTCTCCTATTCCTGATCAAATAGTTCTTCAGGGTACCACCTGCCACATATTCGACAACAACACAGCAAGCCCTTGAAGGAATGTTATTCTGGCCATTGCTTGAAGTTGATGTGTCCTTTGTTGGGATCTTAAGGTTTGAGGTTCCCATTGATGCGCCAACAAACTAAAACATAAAATAGTGGATTTAATTCAAAGTTCAAACAATTATGGAACACCACAAAGCATGTGAAATTGTGTCCGCATGAGGATATAATCAATCAAAGCAAAATAATAATGTCTAATTGATTATAATATCAAACAAAACTCTGGCAGAAAGAAAGTTAGTGGGACGTAAAACAATAGCACTTAAAATTTAGTTGATTGTAAGGATTGGGACCAAGGTATTGTGCAGAACTGTATACCTTGGTAACATTAGGATGATCAAGCTTATGCCAAACTGCAACCTCTTGCCGAAATGATGCCCTAAGAGCAGCTGTTTCGGCAACAGTGGCAAACCCATCCTCACCCCAATCCAAAACTTTCACTACAATGATACAAATAAGGTGCATCAAGATAAGGACCATGATTCAATCGAAAAAAAAGATAAGGACCATGACGCGACTCAAAGGACTCAACCAAGCGAACAAAAAGATTCAAAAAGTCCTTGTCAACGTCCAAAAAAGAAATTATTGCTGCAAGGAAGTAATGTACTGTCGTTTTTTACGGATTCAACATCCAAACAGAACCAGATCAACTTTTCTGTTTAATGATAGATTTGGCAGCAGAATCCTCAAACGATACTATAGGGATGGATTTGATGCGGGTATAACTGCTTATTCTCATAACCAGCATAAGCTACAAATGACATCTGAGCAAAAGTTATAAAATGTTTCCAACGCAAAAAAATCCCATAAATTGTAGCTACATCATCGAGTAACGTAACAAACTTTGCAATTCCGATATAAAACAAAGGGGGGAAAAGAATGGAAAATTTACCTGCAACATCTTGGCCATCATAATTACCACGGTACACGGTTCCGTAAGTTCCATGAGCAATAACATATCTAATATCCAATTTAGACAATTCAATCTCCCAAATTTCTTTTTTCCCAGCATAAGATTCCCTCTCCCTTGACCAAACACGACTAAGATGCTTCTCCAACTGCACATCCCAGCTCTTGAAATCAATCTTATCAGCCCTGAAAAACATTTCCTTTCCGCTCGCACTACCAACATCCTTCCCTTTGAACCCCATATTTGTATCATCCTTACCCGCAGTCGACTTGGATTTATCGTAAACTATTTCCTCCACTTGGGTGTTCGATTTCTCGGCCATCTTAAAAGAAAACACACCACAAAGTTCTCCGGAGGCACAACAACAAAATCAAACAAGACAAAGATGATGCTGATGAATGATGATGCATGAACAACAACAACAAAAAATCAAATACGCAAAAGGGTCAATATGGAATGTTGAAAAGCAAGCAACTTTCCATGAAACAAACAAACACCAACAAGAACAAATGATGAGGTTTGAATAAGTACTTATAACAAAAACATTGGATTCACCACCAACAGCATCACGTAATCAGAAACAGCCAAAGATGATGATGAGGTCGTAAACCCTAGCAAAGGAAAACAACCCCAGCAAGCATTTGTGTTGTATCTACCGGAATCGAAAAAAAGGAACAAACTTTGTATCAATTAATAGCAAAGACCAACACAAAGTTGCGTTTAACCCCAAAAACAAACTGTCTAAAATTGAAAAAAAAAAAAAACGAAATCTTCCGGAATTAGGAGAGGGGCGGAGATTCTGCCGAAAGGGTAGGGTGTAAAAGGGTCATTGCCGACCGACCAAGTTGGGAGGTGAGAATCTTTCTATACGAATACGATGATTATGATGGTGGCACACTTGTTGGGTGTACTTTGTCTGTCCTTTCACGAATTTCAAACAGTGTCAATATTCTTTTATTTGATTTTTTCCTTATTCAATTATTTTCTTTTTATAGGTTTAATATGAAAAGTACGACGTCATCTATATTTATAAAAAAATAGAAAAATGAATGAATCATTAAATATTAGTTTCTAAAATATCCCTTACCATTAATTAAAAGTGTGTTATTAAAATTAAAAATAACGAATTCGGTTCAGCCCATTAAATTAAAAATCAAAAAATTTTAAAAAAATATTTAACATTATTAGATGAATCAAATGAAGATACGAAAAAAAAAATTGTCGGAGCACAGCTAGTCTACCAATAATAATACTACCCCGTCCCAATATCTTCTTCCCATTTGGTAGTTGTCACGGTTTTTAAAAAAAATTAAATTTTGTGAGATAAAAGTAGAAAAAAGAATGAGTGGAAAGTGAATAGATTGGAGAGAGGGTGTAAATGTGAGAGAAAAAGTTTTCCATTTAAGGTAATGAGAAGAAAATTTTGGGACACAAAAAAAGGAAATGAGAAGAAAAATATGGAACGGAGAGAGTATTTGTAACCCTCCTATGAGTGAGATTGTTTTATTTTAAATTTATTTCGAAAATGAAATTCAGATCAAGTAACCAATCTTTTTTTCCTTTTGCACTTAAATCTCTGCAAACATGGTTTCAACTGTGTCAGTAATTTCGCTCCACCAGTCCTCAACTGACGGTTGCTAACCTCACGTGGCGCAACCACCTCCAGCTCTGTCTACATTCCACCGATAGGGGTGCAAGTGAGCCGAACGTTCGTGAGTTGTTCGCGAGCAAGCTCGGTCAAAGTTCGGTCAAAGCTCGGCTCGATATTAAACGAGCCGAGCTTGAACATAATTTTGAAGCTCGTTTATTAAACGAGCCGAGCTTGAGCAAGGTGGTGTTCAATTCGTATAAGTTCGTGAGCAGCTCGTTTATGGGCTCGAATAAAGCTTGATTGTAGGCTCGAATAAAGCTCATTTGTATGTTCGTATAAGGCTCATTTATTTATGTATTTATATAAAATTGATATTTTAAATATTATTTTAAAATATAAACAATTCATTAAGTCAATTAAAAAACTACTAGTCCTAGTCGAATATAGCAAAAGAGAAAAAAAATACGGTGAATTATTCAATTAAAACATTAGTAGCCCATTTTGAATGAAAAGAGGCCTTGACGTTTTGTCCATTAAGTCACCAGCCCATGATGTTTTGTTCATTACGTTTTGTCCATTATTTAATTAAAGCAAATCACGTTGTTTTGTCGTAACCCTAATTAAGTTTACACTGTCAGTCGGCAGAGCAACAGAATGGAGGGAGATGAATCTCCGATGGTCGAGCTATTGGAGTCTAGTGCGGATTCTCAAAGCAAGGATGTTGAAGCTGTTGATACAACTATTCAATCTGAGGGGGCTGAAGCTACTGAAGATAGTGCTTATGGAAAAAGAAAGCGTAAAAAAGTTTCAAAGGTATGGGATGAATTGGAAGAATTCAAAGTGGATGGCGTTCTTAAGTATATAAGGTGTAAGCATTGCAATTTCAGATTCAAACCTCAAAAAACAGGAACTACAACAACCTTTAAGAGGCATTTAGAACAACAATGCCCTAGACGTTCCGTTGTGATATCTGGCCAGCGACAACTCAATTTGCAAAATTGTACTGTTGGATCTGGAAGTAATCTCAAGGCTTGGAAGTATGACAACTCTCGAATTAGAGAACTATTGTCGCACATGGTAATGGTTCATGAATTACCTTTTACATTCGCAGACTATGAGTTATTTAATTTGCTGATGAAAGAAGCTTCTGCAGAGTTTAGAAAAGTATCACGTACTACTTTGAAATCTGATTGTGTTGCTAGTTATGAGAAAGAGAAAAAAAGACTTGTGGCTTTATTCAAATCTGTCCAAAGAGTGTCCATAACCACTGATATTTGGCGATCGGGTCAGAAGATTGAATATATGGTTGAATATATGATTTTAAATGGTTAATTTTTGATTAAGAAGTAATGAGAACACAAACGCACGTGTGACGTGTTGGCATGGCAAAGCACTTGGGGAAGACAACAATGTAGGAGCCTCTTGTAGATTTTTATTGGAAAGTGCGGTTCAACTTTCGCTTTTCTGAATCGTGCCACACTTGATTCTTCATTAAAAAAAATTGTAATCTCATAGATTTGCATGAAATCTCAATTCCCACCAAGAAGGGCGTATCGTTATTTTTATTGAAAAATGAATCACCATCATGATGTTGATCTCCCAACTTGCACGTTTTGGAATCTTCACCTATTAACGTACAATATGAAAAGCTTCTCATTCTCAATCATGAAAACATACGAGCTTAGTGGATTGACATCCATGATTGTTTTGTTTCTTTATATAGAAAAGATGATGTTATTTTGGAAGTATGTTTCCGTACAATAAATTGTCACATAATTTCCAGGCTTTTTGAACCATTGTAATGCTTATAATTTTCTTTTGAAATATTGCCACATAATCTCATTAAAAAAACAATAAGTAGAACACTAAATCCATTTTATGCCATCGTATCACCTAAAAGGATACGAAAAGTTTATGACACCAAACTGCAATTTCGCATTTAAAATCTCATTCATCTCGATTTTTGGGACATATTTTTAACTCTCCTATGAGTGAGATTGGTTTATTTTAAATTTATTTCGAAAATGAAATTCAGATCAAGTAACCACTCTTTTTTCCTTTTGCACTTAAATTCTGCAAACATGGTTTCAACGGTGTCATTAATTTCGCTCCACTAGTCCTCAACCGACGGTTGCTAACCTCACGTGGCGGAACCACCTCCAGCTCTGTCTACATTCCACCGACCACTGACCGTCCAAACTCCACTCAAGCCACAGGACATCCGCTAACCGATATAGCACCTTACACCTAAAATTTTTACAAGGCTCTAGTGGTCTCTTGTACTATTTTCTTTGTCTCGTTATAAATGTTTCATTCCTATGTTGAGCGCTCAAGACTATCATTCTATTTTCTTAAATGAATTTTTTCTACACTCATATTTACAAGTTTTTTTTTCTGCTCATTCTCTTCCTTTTTTTAACACACATTTTTTCATTTTTTGTAAAATCTGTGGAAGTTCCAAATGAATAATTGATTATGTGAGGAGGGAGTACTGGATAAGTTCATCACAAACTTAAGTTCTATTCTTTTGCTTGAAAATTGAGAATTTTAAATTCAATTTTCTTAGAATCAATTCAATTCAATTATTTTTACCCTACTAACCATCTGCCATGTCTCACAGCCCAAGTTAGATTCCTCTTAAGCACTACTCTCAATGATGCATGGCTGACCTGTAAAATAATTACTCTCACCGTCTCATATTATAGTTATCATTTACTTTTTAGACGTTTCAAAATATAATTCTTAATTTCTTCAATGGAATAGTTTTCACCCTCACATTTATAATTTCTCTCCAATTTATGTATTTTTCACTTATCTACTTTTACCTCACAAATTTTTTTTTTCTTAAAATTTGTGCTCAGACCCAAATGATCACTATACAATGAGATGGAGGGAGTAATTGTCTTAATTAGTTTAATAAAAAGGTAAGACTTTTGAATATAATGTTTTTAAATATATGTCTAGAAATGGTGCTCGCTAAGGGCAATCACATCAGTGGACAATGAGTTAGACCTTCCATTACTCTGCTCGAAGGTCCTACTCATTGTCCATAATTTACAAAACGTACTAGTATGGATCATCCATTATTCATAAATAATATTTATATTATTAATTAATTAATAAAATTTATTATCAATCAAATTTAATAAATAAATTTATTATTATATGTGCACAATTATATTTTTTTACTCAATGAGCTACATTTTGAAAATTAAATATTATAATTTATCAAATATATATAATTATTTTTATTTTTTTATAAACACAAATATATTTTAATTTTATCAATTATTTGATTTGTGTTAAGTGTTATATAAAGAAAATATTACTTAAATAAATTTACCATAATATTTATAATCAATTTTTTTTTTTACGATGTAAATTACAAACAAAAGAAGACCAAGCTTCAACGATACAAGGCCAGAAAAACAGATAACACATCTGGAAAACTGCCCAAGAAATTCAATCTCACTAAATCGACACAAAGAGCTAACTTTTAAATTGCAGAGAAAGACATCTTGGAACAGCATCCTGGTAATCCCATGACCATTTCTCCATTCTAGCTTTTTTGCCAACAAATCTGTACTTATATTGCTCTCACGATACACATGACAAAAGCTCCAAGTCGGAATATCCTTAAGAATTCGACTACCTTCTCTGTAGCACCCAAAACACTCATGTTAGTCACAATTCCACTTTGAAAAGCCCAAATGGCATCCGTACTATCAGAATGAATAACCACCATGCTAGGCCTTGATTGTAATGCCACCCTTAACGCAAGGCAAATCTCATTTATTTCTGCTTCAAAAATCGAACTACAGCCATTCAGGTACATAGCATTACAACAGTTAATACATTCACCCGACATAACGACAACAGAACATCCTCCATCCTTGGAGACATTAGACCAAGCTCCGTCACAGTAAATCTGATATCCCCATTCTATGCTGTTTGTAAACCAAGCAGATTCTTGTTTGCAAATTGGTCTAAAGTGACATTAATTTTATAAATACATTGATCTATACACCAACCCTCTTTTCCATGGGAAATCAAATTTCTGTTTGTCCAAATAACCCAAAAAGTAATCAATATTTTGCGAATATACAATATAGTTTTTGTCTCAAAAATAATCTATATCCACTCTCTTGGGTGACCCAAACATTCTTCGTGAGAAAAGGAAATATTAATGTTATGCCAAAGAGCCATTGTTTTCCAGTATTCCACAAATATATGGGTTTCATCCTCCGGTTCTTTCCCACAGAAAACACAACCATGGTCCAGCTTAATCCCCTCTTCTGAAGATTCATAGTAGTAGGCAATCCATTATGAAACATTCTCCAAGCCACAATTTTTATTCTATCAGGAACAACAATTCTCCAAAAAAATTTCCAGAAGGTTTCTTGATTAGAAATGTTGGAAGATTCTCCTTTAGTCTATATATACAACTGTTTCCATTGTCAACACAGCTTATATGCTGATTTAACTAAGAATTCTCCTGAGCTTGTAGATTTCCATCTGATTTCGCCACTGCCTTGGTCTTGTTGAATCCCCATCCCGAATATATCAATTGTACAAAAGCTTTCCACATAAAAGAATTCGAACTCTTTGGTTTATATTCTAGCAAACTTTTATGTCGGAAATATTTATTCTTCATAAGCCTGCATACCAAAAGATCTGGCATTGTGAGAATTCTCCATAATTGTTTCATGAGTAGTGCTTCATTCATGCATTCAAAACATTTGAAACTCATTCCTCTGTGATACTTCTCCTTATACAAAGTTACTTTGTCAATCCAGTGAATACTTCGTTCATTAGTACCATTGTTCCAAAAGTTAGATAAAGCAGAAAGCTTACTGCACAGACCCTTAGGAATCCTAAAACAAGTCATTCTATTTATTGGCATTGCTTGAAGACACGCTTTAACCAAGGATTCTTTACCATTCCAAGATAAGGTAATATTTTCCAATCAACGATCTTTTCCTCCAAACTCCTGAAAATATCACTTTTATTTTGACTAATCAGTAAAGGTAAACCAAGGTACTTAGAGTGTTTTGACACCTTTGGCATGTTAAGAAATTTTGAGAAAGAGATTAGACACAATATCATCGAAAACTCCGATTTTCCCATGTTTAACTTCTATCCCGCTAATCTTTCATATGAATTACCTTCAGTAGATTTTCCATCTGTTTTAGCTCAGCTTGGATAAAAATAAGACAGTAATCAGCAACCAATAAATGATTTACTGGCTGCAATCTCCTTGCCAATTTCACTCCCACAATTTGATTTGTCCTCTGCATTTGATCAAACTTTTGTGACATCCATTCTTGACAAAGTATAAAAAGGTATGGGGAAATCGGATCACCTTGGTACAGACCTCTCGTTGGTGTAATAATATGGGAGCATTGGCCGTTCACCTTAATTCTGTATTTCACAGTTTCCACACACATCATAATCTTATGAATTCAAACATCTGTGAATCCCATTCTTTTCATCAAACGCTTCAAAAAACCACCATTCTACTCTATTGTATGCTTTACTCATATCTACCTTAATAGACAAGAAACCATTAACTCTAGATGTCCTTTTTCTAATACAGTGAGTAACTTCATGAGCTAAAATAACATTGTCTGTAATAAGTCTACCCCCAACAAATGCACTCTGAGAGTCAGATATAATCATGGGAAGAATCTGTCGTAATCTATTAGCTAGGCACTTTGTTATAATTTTCATTGAAACATTGCACAAGCTTATAGGCCTAAGGCCCTGTTTATAAACAAACTTTAAAAAAAATTGAGATTGTTTTAAGTTTGGTTTTGAGTTAACTTTTTAACAACTTTTTTATTCATTTTAACTTCAATTTTTTTTTCAAAACTCAAACCAATTTTTTTTTTCAAAACCTCTTTATGACACAAACACTCAATTGAACAAATCTATATTCAATTAAACACTCAATTGAACCAATATACACTACACCGCCACCACCACTTCCGACCACCACCGCCGCCGGCTACCACCACCGTCGGCCACTGCCAGCCACCGACCATTGCCGACCACCACCACCACCGCCCACCACCGGCTACCACCACCGGCGTCGCCAACTGCCGGCCAGCACCACTCACCACCACCACCGCGCGACCACCACCACCGCCGGCTACCACCATCACCAACGACCAACGTCCACCACCATCATAATACAATAATGAACAAATTTATTTATAGATGTTCAAAAAGAGGTGGCCGGTCGGAAATTATTGTGGTGGTCGATCGAAAATTGTGGTGGCCGGTCGGAAGTCATGGTGGTGGCCGGTCGGAAGTCTTGGTGGTGGTCGGTCGAAAATTATGGTGGTGGTCGGTCGAAAGTTATGGTGGTGGCCGGTCGGAAGTCATGGTGGTGGTCGGTCAGTCGGAAGTCATGGTGGTGGTCGGTCAGAACTTATGGTGGTGGTCAGTCGAAAGTTATGGTGGTGGTCGGAAGTTGTGGTAGTGGGATTATGTGCAAAGGTGTTACGAATGAGTAAAAGTAATGAATTTGTTGTTTTGTTTATAAACATCAAAAAAATTGAGATGATTTTGAGAAGATTTTGAGTTTAGTTTTTAGTTAAAAAAAGAATAAAAATGAATTCAAAAAAAGTTCAAAACAAATCTCAAAATAATTTCAAATTTAGTTTATAAACTGGTCCTACGATCCTCAACTTTACGAATTTCCTTCTTCTTTGGTACAAGAACTATCTCTGTCTCATTCAGTTTTGTATCCGAGCAATCATTATTTAAAATGTTAAGCAATAAAATTATTTCAATTGTTTATAAATATAATTATATAATAAACATAAACACTAAGGCAAAAACAACACTTATAATTGTTTTTTAAATAAATAAATTTTATATAATTTTAATATAATACAATAAAATACATTTAATTTATTTATTATATTCATGATCCGGACCATTGGTTGGGGCCTGGGAAGGTCCGGATCTTCGACCGTATGCACTAACTTTCAGTCCATTAATCCATCTGTCAGTTCATTGGTGTGCTGTGAAGATCCAGGTTTTGTCCCAAGTCTTATAGTTCATTGGTCCACTTGCCCTAAGGGCATGTACTCTGTAAAACATTCAACGTCCATGGTGGTGTGTTTAAAAATAATAAAGACTAGGTGTACAACAGTCTCTAAATGAGTCGAGTAGTAGGTTGTTCAAACTTGACTTGTTTAATTTTTAACGAGTTCGAGTCGAATATGTACGAGCTTTTAAAATCCCTATTCATGTTCGGCTTGTTTAAATTTAACGAGTATCAAGCCGAGCTCAAGCTTTAATCGAGCACTTTAAAAATATTATTTTTATTAAAATTTATAAATCAAGCTTTAAACGAGCTTGAGTAGGCTTTAATCCAGCTACTAGTCTAGCTAGATAACTTTTTTAACTAAAAATTGATATTTTTTCGAGCTAACAAATAAGTTTTATATAAATAATTAATGAGTATTTATCGAGTATTTAAACGAACATTTAAATGAGCACATAAACCAGTCGTTCACGAGCATGAGACAAGCACCATGTTGCTCATGGTTGGCGTGTTTGTTAATCGAGCTAAAAAAATCATATTTAAGTTTGGTTTTATTAATACTTAACCGAGCTTTTGATCGAATTTTAATCGAGTTTGTTTTCCAATAGTTTACAAACATACCGATTTATTTACACTCCTAGTCCCTAGGATGGTCACCTTCTCAGTGGTATCTGGAAAGTTAGTCAACTGGCATATAACCCAAGCCCCTTGAATAAATTACCTCAAGTGAATGTTGGTTGTTGTTATGACCACCACTGCTACGATAAAAAAAACCCATCGATAAGACGAGATAAGGACTCCGAGATATTTTTCCAAACTAGCAGACACGATCTCGACAATCAGCACATCACAATCATCGAAGTGGCATTTATATGATGAAGTTGGCTGGACCAAATGGGTTATTTTAGGGTGATATTGGGTTGAGGATTGAGATCCAACCAAACCTGCTATTTGCATTTGACA
>JAWWMW010073092.1:0-13961 GCA_035048345.1 Echeveria elegans | reverse complement strand
TTATGTTTATGTAAGATTGTCTTTGTGTAGTAAACATGTGGTGATTGTCTGATAACTTCACATTAGGTGTACGCACCCTTGTTTGACAAGGAAACAACATTTCATCGCATTTTGTATGTGTTTATCTGCACATCAGTTAAGTGTCTAGTCCAGCAGCATCTCAAGCAACAAAAGGACGGTGCGATGAAGACATATAAAAGGTATTTTAATATGTGGTATTGTGTTACTAATGATTCTATTGGAAATGAATGCTTGTTTAAGCCCTCGGTTATGTTTTTGACGCGTCAGTGTGAAAGTTTTTCGTTGCCAACTCCCTCGCGTGAATGTGTACTACTCGCCTGACCCTCCAAAACAAGATGGCACCGACAAACCTGCTGGAGCTGGAGGTATGTAACTAAGTTCAGTGCGTACCATAAAATTTTCCGGCTTGTTTATTTGATTTTTTAATACTCCTGTTGTTGGTTTCGTACAGCCGTGCTCTGTGATTGGTGTGACTGTTGGAAAGGAGATATAATATGTAGCGGTTGTAACATAGCACATTACTGCTCAGAAATCCATCGGGTACTTATACCTGTTTGAACCCTTTATATGTTTGCGTTTAGTTTGTTTCAGAAATCATTGAAATGTGTCATTTTATTCTGATGGCAGACAAGTCACTGGTCCTGTGGTCATGAGTCCGAGTGCTCTCGTACAAATTCTTTGTTGCTTGTGGAGTCTGGTTCTGCAAAAAACAAGCCTGCTGTGATACAAAAGCATAGAGGTTAGTGTAGAAAAATAGGCGACAGCTTAATGAATCAAACAGTCTTATTTAATATGATAGCGGAATAGTGCCATTATACAATTTCATAACTGGAAACAGGAGAGCGCACTTTACCTTCAGGAATTAAAGTTAGCTCCTTTTTTGTCACTTGATTTGTTTTGACATTAACTAGTCTTTTATTTATCAAAAAGACAAAACCTTTGTAGTGAATATCTCTCCGGTCCCGTTGTTTTTGTGACTCTTTACTTCTACTTGCCTACACCATAGATGTGTTACTTGAAAGTTTTGATCATATAAAATGAACTTCCTGAATATTCCAGCAGCAGCAAGCAACGTTCTTTGGCCAGAAAAGGAGATAATACAGGAGGACGAGGAAGAAAGTGAATCTTACAATGATTCTTTTCAGGCTAATGATGGTATTGATTCATATGTTCCAAATGATGGACTTGATGATGATTCAACGGACGCTTTCATGGAGGCATTAGAGGTATGGTACCATCAATTTGTTAAAGTACAATAGATTTACTATTATTAATCCAGTTCAATATTTTATCGCTGAGTTTTTGACAGGGGGATTATGACAAGAAGAGTTGGGCTGCTTTTCAGGAGCGCATAGCGAAGGCCCCTGAACAAGTTTTGAGGTAAAATGCCCCGAGATGTGGAACATGTACGAAAGTATAATGTATGGTTTGTGATTCAATCATAAATAGTGCACCATTAAGCAACTATTATATTCTCGTTTGGGATCATGTATTAAGTTTGTTGTAAACAATTTCACATGTATGGTATATTAATTGTGGAGTGTGGAAGGTAAATTTATCTTCTGGTCTATTATGTAGGTATTGTAGGAGTAGCTCGTCAAGACCCTTGTGGCCAATGGCAAACGGCCGCCCATCTAGAGCAGATATTCCGAAATGTGGCCACTGCGGTGGTGATTTAATATACGAATTCCAGGTACACAATTTTCCTACAATTTGTTTTGCGACAACCACTTCTTTCGTTTGATGCCCTCAAATTGATTAGAAAATGTTTGATGTCCGAATTCAGATCTTGCCGCAGCTGCTATATTTTTTCGGAGTACAAAATGATTCAAACTCAATAGATTATGAAACTATTGCTGTTTACACATGCGAAGCTTCTTGTGATTTAGGCCCCAGCTACAAAGAGGAATTCACCTGGTTACAACTCTCTTCTCAGGCCTGAGATATGATCATTCATTGCCGCACAATTTTGATACCAGTGCTTACTTTTTGTTCTTTGTTTAATGTAACAACTACGAGGAAGTTGCAGTGTGTGTATCATTGAATTTGTGTCTGTAGCAGTGTAGCTTGGTCATTTGGATGGCTGTCAGAAGAAAAAGTTGTACGCTATGAGCTTTCTATCAGCTAATAAGTGAAGAATATTTTTATTCTTCCCAATTTATATTTTATGCCCCTTATTGTCTACCACGTTTTTCTTAATAGAATATCTACCATATATTATAAATATTCAGAGCGTATATGTGGCACCTCTACGCTCAATTTTCCAAGTAAAAAATTATTTTCCTCTCCAATTTCTTTCCACCCAGTTCCCTACAATCAAAATTCCCATTTTCTTTTTATCGCACGGATTATTAGTTTAATAAATAGTGACACTTAAACTTTCAGTCTATAAGAACTCCGCAGTTAAGCGCGATTGGGCGAAAACAGTACCAGGATAGGTGACCGCCTGAAAAATTCTCGTGGACATCCCATAAATCAAAAAAAAAAAAAAACTTTCAGTCTATGACACACTGTTCTAAACCCAGAAGCTAGCCAATCCACATTTTCTTTGTTTTTAACCTGGAAAACTAGTCAAAAAATATACGTAAAAAATACGGCTTAGCTGCAACTGTACTTCTTTGCTGCTTGTTTAAAATGTATTTGTACGTTTTCTCAAGTGCTTGCCTCTGCTTGGATTGCATTTTTTGTTGTTGTTGAAAACTTCATTATTCCACAAAAGTGTTAATGGCTGTACTTATTGGATCCTGATCACTGAATCCCTTGTATTTCACTATTTCTGAGTAAGATGTTGCCAAGAGCCGCTGGTGTGCAAGGAATGTCGTTGGTGGAAATGCCTGGACTATTAAGACAAGAAAAGGATGTCAGTCAATGAGTATGGTGTCCGGTTTGAAAGGTGTCCATATTGGTCATGTTGTATCCAACTGGTGAAGTGGATGAGCATGCGCTTGCCACTCATTTTAAGGACCAAACATCACATGTGCAATGTCGTGAGGTGGGAGATGTCCAACATGAAATAGAGACCTTGCCGCAGAGTTTGAATGTCGTGCGGATTATAAGAATATTAGCACCATTGCTTCACCCTACTTCCCTGAATTCAAGTATATGGGTTAAGGCAAACATCAAATTAAATAAGCAAATAGTAAATAATTAAACATAACAAAATATATTGAAATGAACCTGAAGTTTCGGAGACATAAAACCGGTCAGGTAGGAGCGAGTTGAGGCTCGCTCGACAATCTCCTCAAAGCATTAGAGTATCTGCACCGGAGGAGGTGCTGGAGCATTTGCACCAGAGCAGCTGCTCCAGTAGCAGCAATTTCTCTCCCATTTCAAATTCAGCGGCGGTAATTTCTCTCTCCAACAGCAGCGATTTCTCTCTTCTCACACCTGCTTCAGCTGCTCCATTTTCAGCCCAAATTTACAACCTGTGCAGATGCTCTTAGTGGTCATTGCTTAAGGTTGTACAAACAAGCTTCGAATACAATATAGGACAACAAAAGGCAATCCACACTAGCCTACCGATAAAAAAAAAATCAAAGGAAATACGACTTAAGTAGGATTACCCAGTCTTCATGCGAGAAGAGTAAACCTTGACACAAGTGAGTGAGACTGAACCAAAATTCTCAGCACACCACCAACTTCCCTCGCATAATGGCTGAATAGGGCAGCTTGATGCCTAAAGAAAAGCCAGTGTATGTACTCAAATTTCTTTAACACGTATCTATAAACAGCTTAACCATAAAGTCAGTACGTTGTGAGAGATGACAAGCATGGTAATCAAATGTGAAGAGCAATAACACTAAATTTGAGCAGAATAAATATTTACAGATATGGATATGCAATAGATAAGAAGAGCAATTGAGATATGTGGAATTCATTACTCCAGTAACAAGCATTTCGGGTCAAAAGAATGAACCAGCGTAAGGATGAAAATATCATACTCGAGGTACTTAGCACAGTTGCACTTGCAGCTGCATTTAGCTGAATGAAAATTACATAAAATGTGAATGGATATCTTACAAAAACTTTAGTTTACATAATCATTGAAATCAAATCATCAAATTCTGCATGCATAAATATCTTTAATAACACGGACAATCCAAGCCAACAAAAATTAACCTATTTTGAAAAAAGATTGTTGCAAAAAGCAAATCAACAAATGAAATTGGTTCCAAACACGTAACTGCACAATATTGAAACATTAGCACAAGAATTAACCAATCTGGAACCTCGCACAATATCTAACTAGGAGACAACTTTAGCAATCATTTATTCAGAAGAAAAAAAATCAGCAAAATGAAAGAGAAGTTTATGTAAGGAGTGAAGGAGATCACAGAATTTAAGCTGACATCCTAGTCGAAAACCACCCCATCATGTGAACGACAGCCATCGTATTTATTAAGAAAAGCTGATTTTACAACAAATTTGGCATTAAAAAGTCCATAACGTGATACAACTTACTCTTAGCCTAAGGACCTTCGGGCTCAGACCAATATAAACTCAATAAACCTTGCAAACTTAAAGAAGATAAAGAAACGGTAGTGAGTTGTAAAGGCAGACTCGATCAGATGATTACAGGTCAAGGAGAAGACAGAACTGGTTATTAAGTTAAGCTTCCTTATAAGTATATAAGAATCTATACATTCGCCTTACAGATAAGTTATTGATCAAAAAACATCCTTGATAAGTTACAGATAATTTATGCATGCAGTATGCGTAACTTTATTTAAAATTTGATGTCAGCCTAGGCGTGTGGCTTGAAAAAATATTTTGGTAAACAGAAATTCGAGTGCTTAAATGCCATTTTTCGAGATATCAAGATATGTTACCTTTATCCAAATACCGCCCATGACCTGGAATCATGAATAAACATGAGAAGTGGAACCTTTGTAACCAAAAAACAAAAACGGAGTAAAATAATTGAGTAAGATACATTTCAAAAGCAGAGATCATTTGTACCACTTCAGTAGGATACCAGCAACAGTAGCTTCCATACACATGGAAGACATGGAGGAGATCTAGTAGTCAAGTTTCACGTGACATGGACAGCAACGCCTCATGGCATTCCTTGATAAAAGAAGGAAAAGTCAAATGGCTAACTGCATGCCCACGCAAGCTTCACAAGTTTTAGCCAACCCGCATTCTTTACAAGCTTCACAAGTAAAAACCATTGCAAACCAAAATACATCAAGTTAGAGATCTTTCAAAGTAACAGTTTGGCAAATAGAAGCTTACTAAACTTTGTGAGCAGATTTCAAAATCAGAACCACTTAGAAAATACCAGTAAGCGATGGGTGACGGCATAAGGAACTACGCAAGTGAATGCCATGAAAACTAACTCGTTTTTGAGATATCAAGAAACAATACTTTTAGCACATAACCATGAATTAAAATCAGGACAAGAAGCATAGCAATTTTTTTTCCTTACAACCAAATACACATTTCATTTTTACTCAAAATTTTTTATCAATTTTTTCTTTCCTCTCATTTTTCTCCGCAACCAAACGTGGCCTAAAACCATTATAAAATCCCAATATTAGGGGTAAACTTTATAAATATCAACTTAGGCCCCGTTTGGTTGTGGGGAAAAAAGTGAGGAAAAGAAAATTTAAAGAAAAATTTTGAGTGAAAATGAACATGTGTGTTTGGCTGTAAGAAAAAAGTGAAAAAATAGACAAAATGAGATCAAATTTCCATTACAACTTTCTCACAAGAAAATCATTTTTCTTTATATTTTCATTTCCTCATTTTTTCTCCCGCAACCAAACGAAGCCATAATGTTTGGAGATTTCATTTTCAGTCAAGCATCAATAATTTTATTGTTTAGCTTTGAGAATCCAGTCATGGCTTTACATTACGATGCAAAGCTGCCTGAGTGCAAATGCCACCAAAATGTTGCCATGTGAGAGAAAAAAATGTTCGACTGGAAGTTTTGATGATGTTCGGAAAGCTTGTTAGTGTATACTGATTGTGTTATGTCATTTCTTACCATATGGCCTTCATAAATACATGATCTTTTTCATATATGATTTTTCCAAGGGCAATTTCATATGTTCATACTTAGTTTGCTAATTCATAGATGTGTCTTAGAGTTGGAGCGCATGAAGTTTGAATATCAATCTACTCGTTGATTTGCTCATTATTCGGATTGATTTCAGAGGATGAACAGTTCGAGACTGACAAGGCTCTAGTTATAAGAGAAATATGTGACATTCAAGCTGACACATCGGTATAGTCTTTGATCGACTGAAATGTATGTGCTATAGTCTTGTGAATTGCATATTGGTTGAAGAATCCAGTAAGTATTTATATGTTTAAGCTTAAAAATTCAAATGGTAACTTAAACCGAGTGATTACATTACCTTCTTGAGTATTAAATTGAATGCTTGATATTGTAAGTTCAATAAATTTAATCACCATATGATTACTATTTATACATCAATGAATACATTGACGGATAAGATTGTATCCAGGACCTCCATAGTATAATGAAAATCCATCGGTAGAGGGATGAGAATCTTGTACCATGACGTTATAGCAGTTGGGCTTTGCTCATTTTAATTTCATATTCATGTAATTTAGAAAGCGGACTACCTTCATGTGAAGCTATTTCAATGTAGTTTATGGCAGCTGCTTTAGATTCTCCTTTATCTCCGAAATGACCGTTGCCCATTTCAGTTCGAGTATGCTGTGAAACACCTCCTTTGTTGAGTATTTCTCCACCAAAAATGGCTGATTCTGCTCCATTTGAGAAGGTAGGGAACATATGAATGGGCCAATATCCCACTTCTTCAGAGTCTTTGGTCAACCACCAGTTTCCTTTAAACTGAAAATATCATTTAAATACACAAAGTTAAATTAAATTACTATTACGATGTGCACTTAAGTAGCCGTGTGATTGAGATTTGAGACATGAGTAACTGTGATTTACATAATATATCATGACGAACAATGGCCTATCCATTGGCAAAGTCCCACCGATTTCAACATCCTGGTTTGTCTGTATAAATCCGATACACTCTGGTTCGATAGATGTGTCGTTCTAGACAAACAAACAGACAAGTTGACATTATTCATTACCATGAAAAAATCACAGTCAGTTATTTTTATTTCCAGAATTGCATACCGTCCATCTTACAAAAAATCTTGTCAAGTTGGACCTATGTGTAGGTAGTTTGTATACCTAGAGAGCAACCCATGAAAATCGATGATCATAAATATTTAGTTTGCTAATGTTTGGTTTGTATTAGAGAAAGAAGAAGAAGAAAACTCACTATCCAACCGGCTTCCATTGCCTGTCGCCAACTTTCATGGCCAGATACCAACTGAAATCATAGCAAGACTATATCATGAGGTACGCGAGGATTATGAACTTCAAGTTCAGCCGCAGCACCAAAAACACGACCACCACCTTTTTGTGTCTCCACAAATGCATACTGAAAGAATTCCTTTTTTACAAAATTAAACTAGAAATAATTGCATTAAAAAATAATTAATACAAACCTCCAGAAGATCTGGATTGACCACCAAATCCGATTCTGCGTTGACCTCAATTTCATGTTTCTGTGATCTATCGTTCCTTTTGGGCAGCGTTGGGTGATATTTGGCATTTCTCGATCTTCATAACGTTTCTTAGGGCAACGTGTACTCTCATGAAACCACGTATGGGGAAATTCCTAAACACATCTTCCAGTTTTCTTTTCTTTTTTAAAATAAAATAAAATTTACTTGGCTATGAGCATATGCAATATTGTATAAGGCTGTAGTAAAGCACAATGTATATTTATAAAAATACCTGAATTGTATGATTAATTAAAAGTGGATGATCAAATGCTGGTTGTAGATATAAATCAACACATTCAAAAATATCACCATATTCATTCTGTAAAATACATTTAAGAGAAAATTAAATAATAATATTTAAAACTTGAAAAAAATATGCAAGAAATCAGATGACCTCATAAGATTTCACGATTTCCCTATACTTGTTATGCATTTTTAATAGACTCTCATGACAGGTAACACTTCTGAAATTGATATCAAAGATCAGGAGCAGAGTGTTGAGAAGTTTTAGAACTGCACCAAAGTCCATAACTTTATTTAAGTAATTTTGGAATGATAAAGTTGAGATTTCCATTTATAATCTATGTTGGATTTCAATCCATTAATGCGATAGTTGATACAAATAACACGTTTTTTTTAATATCATAAATGTGGTGAATCAAATATTTAGATCTAATTATGACAAGTAATGTGTTTTTTTTAGGTTTGGAAGTTTTATCCCAAAATGCAAATAAGAATTCTTATCTTCTATTATATAATAGAACTAGCGTTCCGTCCGTCATCCCGACGGAAATACGGAGACATACACTATTTCCTCCAATTCAACCAATTCCTCGCGATTCCAGTATCCAAACTCCGCATCTTTCTTTCTCCTCAATTCTCACCTTCATTCCCTCCGTACCCATATGCAAACTTAGAGAAGAAACTAAATAAATTATCATAATGCTATTAATGAAGGATAAAATTGACAATTTATGTTTGATTATTCGTCATTTTCCCTATTCATTTATATGTTTAGATAGAAAATGAACGCCTCATTAAATAAGAATTTCCAGTTTTGCCTTTGTCATTCATAATAAATAATCAAACTGTCATTTTTCTTAACTTAAACATTAAAATTTAAAAATTAAATTTAGAGCGGAAAACATTGAGAAGTTTTTGAGGAGAATCGAATGTCGGGATGACGGGCGCTCAACATTTGTCCTATTCGCTGACTGCATTCCTCACCAAAACCTAACAGCTCAACTGATTCGTCATGGTTACCTACGTTTCCCGCTGCATCCTCGTCGGGACGACGAGACGATAGCTAGTGTTTATAGATAAATATATCTTTTCGGTTCATTTATCAAATAGTGATTAACATAATTTCATTGGTATATCCATAATATGATAATGATAGACTTCATATTCGTGACAGTTCTTACCAAGATCAAACTCTCTCGACTCGAAATTAAATATTTACTCAAACTAGAAATTCATATGCAATCCTGATAAGAACGTTCTGAGATTATGGTATAGGTGGCTCCGTGGCTGAAACATGAAACAGATTATTACATGACACAACAATGGAACAAAAGTCCATCACTGCCTTCCTTCAACCCCATTTTCCGTTCTACAATCTTTACATATATCCATTTGTGCCTTACAGTCTTAAGAAAGTACCAAAACATATGAAGGTGCCTAAAGACCAACTTCCTCGTGTCGTATATTTTCTTGAACTAGTTCTGCCACACATTTTCCGTGTTCGTCCCGAATACATAAACCCCTGTAGTTTCGAGAAACGAGTTAGAACTTATGATCTAATGGCTCATACTGACAGATTGAATGCGCGATTAAAAAAAAATGTCTTAAAAGTGGAACAAGATTTATTTACCTAAGGTGGGCATGAGAATTGACAATGCAGCTGTTCCAGCCACCTTAAGAGGAAGCCCGGTCTTCACCATGTCCATAATCTCAATATGCCCGGTTGTGAATCCCACAATGTTCGACGGTGTGCCTGTAGGCAACAGGAATGCAAATTGTGCCCCGACGGAGCCAGGGATCACGAGCAAAAGCGGATGCACATGCATAGTCTTAGCGATTTGAATCAAGAGTGGGATCATCAGCGTAGTGGTTGCGTTATTGGATGTGAACTCGGTGATGGCTCCACTTATCAAGCAAACAAGCGGAGCAATGGCTAAGTAAGGTGCGGTCCCTAGGAAGCCTAGTCCTTGGGACAGGATGTCAGCTAGTCCGCTCGTCCGCACACCATCAGCAATGGCAAATCCAGCTCCTAGGAGTAACACTATGTTCCATGGTAACTTTTTGCATTTGTTCCAGTCCATCAGCTTCTCTCCTTTTTTCTTCTTGTTTGGGATTATGAATAGTAACGTTGCCATCATCACCTGCATCAAATATTTTTCTCTCAATTGCACCTCCTTATAATTTAAGGAAAAATTCAACAAGGATAAAAAAAAATCGATGAATTTTGTAACAAAACTTTGTGGTATTAACTCCGTCTTTGAAATAACTTACACTGGCAGTACCATCACCAACGCGGCCATCGAACAAAACACCCCAGCCGGGGATGTCATCGGTTATGCTCCTCGTCATCCACAGCAATATCAGTCCCTGCACAAATTGATCATGTTACATTTATTTCTTTCTCCAAACTAAGTTCCACAAATATGATTTCTTATAGGAAACTAAACAATGACTCACCGAAAATATTGATAAGATCGTCTTTTCCGCAAATGCCATTGGTCCTGAAAAATCAGAAAACCACACAAAATAAGTTCCTCCAACATATAATCTTAAATTACCGAAATGCCCTTGAAACGCAAAATGATAATCTGATTAGTATAGCATAGCACAAGTGCTTCGAAGGGTAAAATAGTAAACTTACCGAGCAACTGAAGCTCTGACTTCAAATGGGCCCTATCAAGGTAAACAGAGAGCACATCTCCGCAACCTTTAGGACAATACAGAACCACCAAAATGCACCACAAGGCGACAAAGATAACCAGAGCCAAAGGAAACCCAAAAAAGAACCATCTACTAAAACTAAGAGGCACAGCATCAGGAAAATAACTTTTCCACATTCCAGCTAAAATAAGGTTGACTCCAGTTCCAGTCAACGTACTCATTCCACCAATAGCAGCTGAGTAGATTACACCTAGCACAACAGCTCTACAGAATTTGTCGACTGTTCGATGTGAGGCTGTGGTCGAGGATGATGATGGAAGACGTTGGAGGATGCCTGTGGCTACTGGCATCATCATCACTGCTGCAGCTACGTTGTGCATCCACATGCTGACGAACGCTGTCGTGGCGCAGATACCGAGGAGAAGGAGTGAAGGGTTGACTGGGTCTCCGCAGAATAGATATGTTATCTGCATGGGTGAGAGGAGGATTGTACGTGTCACCAAATGATTGGCTATAATAATATTGATGAAAAAAATCAGAAGCAAGGCAAGGATTGTGGAAAATTAAAAAAACGAGATGAAATTTTATATAGTTTCTCTCTCTCTAAAGGTGTGTCAAAAGTTTTGTATGCAATTTTTTGTTTGTTATTTTTAATGTTTCATTATTCCTAGGAAAGCAAACGTATTCTATTTATTTTCCCATCATTATGTCATTTTATGCAAATGTTATTAGCCATTCGCAGTCTAAAACAAGTTTCATTATTACTTTACTTACACATTTGATTTAATGTGTGAGTAAAGTAATTGCATTGTATCATTTGTTAACTATTTAATATTAGGAAAATTTAAAATAAAGTAAAATGGACTGCAACATACTCCTACTCCCTCTGTCCCATATTTTTCTTCTCATTTCCTTTTTTTGTGTCTCAAAATTTTCTTCTTATTGCCTTAAATGGAAATCTTTTTCTCTCACATTTATACCCTCTCTCCAATCTATTCACTTTTCTACTCATTCTCTTTCCTACTTTTATCTCACAAAATTTAATTTTCTTAAAAAACGTGACAACTACCAAATGGGAATAAGATATTGGGACGGAGGGAGTAGTATTTTCTTTTATTTTTTCACTTTTTTTTTAGAGGTGATAAGAAGGTGTATATATGTTGATGAGGATGTGGTGAGTGGCGTGACACAAAAATTCATTTGGAAGAAAACAAAACTGAACCAGAAGAGTACGATGCCCACACGCAAATAATATATGATACTCCGTATATCAGTAGAGTATTTGCATGTGATCAGCTAGAGGAAACTTCCATCCTCTGATCGATGGTTCATATCCTTTAGCTAAATGCCTAGTGAAGATATGATGATGATGCACACGTAGCTATCAAAAACACTACACTAGCCAGCTAGCTAGTAAACATGTAAAATACTGTTTGTTAAGTAATTGGTCTCCATCACAAACAACGATTGATGTTTTGTTTTACAGTAAAAAAAACAACACATTTCAACACGATACATGGTGCATCACTCATTTTCAATATACTTTGTGATAGTTGCCTTGTGATTTATTGTTAATGAAAAAACTGAATAAAATATGGAGACCACTGCATCAATTTGTAGTAGTGATATTATTAGCCCTACATCCAACTAATACTCATATATGCTTTATATGTTATAGGAGTATGTGGTATTCAATTTGAAGCAATGCAATCTCATCCACACAATAATTACATTTAAATTGTCTTATTTTGATTTTTTTTATATAAAATAAAGTATTGAAAGTGAAAAATAGTTGATTGAATAAGTAACATAGATTCATGTTCTGCCGTACTGAAACAATATAATTAAAATTTTAAACTACCTCGTATTAAATTCGTTGTTCCTTGGCGAATTATATAATCTTTTAAAGACTTACTTTGGAAAAAATAGGAACATTCTAATTAACATGGAAAATGAAAAACAGTGTAGCGACAAGGATAAAGAGAGAGAGAGAGGACATACATTCAACGCCAATCTCCGATGAATGTTGTAATGCTCAACAGCCAAAGCCAAAATAAAACTCCCAAGCACCAAAGCAATCACATCATCCATATAAGAATGGGCCACTTCATCGGACGACGATATTCCAAACAAAGGGAACAAGAACAAAGGTGCCATAGAGGTAATAGGCATAGGAACAGCATCAGTAAGCCACCAAGAGAACACCCAAGCCAACACAGCCAACATGTTACGACTAGTCGTGTCGCGACTTTCCTTACCACTAGAAAAATGCACCCATTGACATATAATTGCACAAAGGATTGGTCCTAGGGCTACGTAGAATGTTTTTCTTGTTAGTAGATTTGAGGTTAGGGATGAGGATGGTGATTGGGTTTGGATGTGTTCTTGGACTTGTGGGAGGAGAGGGGTTTTGGGATCGTCTTCGACGTCAGAATGGCCGGTCATTTCTTGAGCCACCGGAGGATTTCAGGGTGTGTGTATGATGAGGGTTTGAAATTTGGTGTATGGATGAGAATGGTTGAGGCCTTGTTTTATAAAGTATTTTTGTTTGTCTTTATTTAATTTTAGTAGGGTACAAATTACATTTTTGTTTGTATGCTTTTCTTCCACAAATTTTTAACTATATAAATTTTAATTTATCATTCTTAAAATAAACCACCGATAAATTTATATCTGAAATAATCAAGGTATCTGAAAACATCGTTCTAAAAGTTATTATTACAAACAAAACTACTGTAATATTTTAAAACTAAAACTGAGATTAATTAATGGTAGTGATAAGAAATAGTTTTTACGCATTACGAATTTTTGCAGGTATATAAAATTAATTATTATACAAATTGTCGGGAACACAAACAATTAACCAATAAAGTAGAAGTTCCTTTGAACTAATCTTGCCATGTGAAAATTTAAGACCAATTACAAATAGAGAATAAAACTAAACATCAATGGATGAAAAGGTACGGTGTCTCCACGGGAAGTTAAACATATTCTTAGCTTTCTTGTCAACATTATCACCTGAATCCTTGGAGCATATGCATATAATTAATTGGATGGTAATTAAACTGGTTTCCTTGCATTATTGTTTTGCGCCATAGTCAGCAGAGCGTTGGAAATCCAAAGTTAATGTCATGTTATGTTCATGGAAAAATGGAGGTGTTAAGTGCATGTATGGTCGGGTTTTTGGCAAAAAATAATGTATCTATATATGTTTTCAGATGACGCCTGCTGGTGGACATGAGTAGTTTACCCCGGGTCGGTCGATGATCAGAATCGATTGACACTAGCGACAACAACATAAGACAATAATTGTGCATGTATCGGGTATATATATCTAAATATATCTCGGGGTCTTGTTCCGTCTTGCTGCACAAGAAGGTTATAATTCTTACTCCATCCGTCCTGAAATGATCTTCCTGTTTGGGTTGATGACACGGTAATTAAGAAATAATGAGAGTGTGAGAGTAAAAATA
>JAWWMW010073059.1:0-13966 GCA_035048345.1 Echeveria elegans | reverse complement strand
ATTTTTACACAACTTGGATTAGTTGTGAACCTGAACAAATCTCTGTGTTAGTGGCTTAAAGGCGGCTCAGACCAACTTCTGGGGTTGCCTGACAGAGTTATCGTTTTAGTTTCTCCAGTCATGTCTTTTTTGGGTAATCCTATCTCGGTTGATGAGAGGGGAGCTGACGAGATAGTGGGGCAGCAGGTCAAGAGTATACAAGACATTCTTGTGGAGATGTCTAAACTGGACGACCCACAACTTGAGTTATTACTTTTGTGGTCTTGTGTTGACATGCCAAAAATGATGTATAACTTGCAGAGCGCGCCGCCTTCCTGGATTGAAGGGTCTATTCGATCTTTTGACAGTGTTGTGCACCAGGGTTTAGTGCATACCTATAACACTTGGTTCACGAGGGAGTAGAGGAAATTGGTGGATTTGCCCCTTAAATTTAGTGAATTAGGCATCCCAATTGGAAGCGAGGTGGCTATCTCGGCAGCATTGACTTCTTTGGTGGAAGTAGGGTGTTTATAAGAGATGTTTACAAAGGATTCTTTAGCTTTCTCGAGATGCGGGGTTTCGCTTGATGTATGGAACTCGATGTTTAGTCCTACCTCACCGGTAGGATTTAAGGACGAAGGCTATGCCACAACAATGACTCTCTCATTTGGTTTCAGAAGTCATCAGGCAAGAGATTAATGGTCGATGAGGGGCGCGAGTAAGCATTCTTGTGAATGACGTTTCTACTCCTGAGAGTGGTATTTGGACCACAACGATACCAACGCTTTTCTCTAGGCTTCATATAGTTTGGCTCTAAAATACCGTACCGGGCAGAATGTATTTTCGATTTCTCGGGCGTGTACGGCTTCTAGGGGAAGGCAAACTTCGGACGCATCTGGTGATCATGATTCACATTGTCCGGATGGTGGAAGGAGGATTATGAGACACGACGCGGTTATAGATGCTTTATTCACTTTTTTAGGGAGGCTAACATGGGGTCTAGATTAGAAGCGACTGGCCTTCTGGAGGGCGGAAAGAAGCATGCGGACATTTTAATGCCAGCTTGGGACTACGGTAAGGATCTATGTCTGGATGTGTTCATTGTGACACCTTTTGTAAGAGAAGGTGCAGGGTTGGAGTAAAAGGAGGCAGCTAGGAGAGCAGAATAAAGAAAGATAGGTATGACGCCGGCCATTCGGCTAATGGACTTATTTTAGAGCCGTTTACTATGAAATCATTGAGAGGATTTAGAGGAAGAGCGGATCGGTTACTCAGGACGGTTACTATAACAACTCATTTTGCGCTCATCAGGTACTAACCTAGTGGTTGTAGAGGTTGTATTATAAACACATGTCGCACGTTCGAATCCTGATGGGTGCTAAAGCAGTGGGACTTTAGTGGAGTGAGTTTAAAAGAAATGCATTTTGAAGAAAATTAATACTATAACTACTAATTACCAAAAATCTATAATATAATTATTTTATTAGTAAAAAATCCAACAATTTAATATCTATTATACATTAAGCCAATGTTTTTGCCTTCAAATAGTATGAATTCTTGGATTTTTTTGCTAACATATCAATTATACTAAGAGTTTTTAGTGATTAGTAGTTATAAATTATAATATGATATTTTTCAAAATGAGCTTATATTATATTATGAATTTTCATATCCCCTTTCTTTGAATTTGATGTAATGTAAATTATTCCTGTTCATATATAAAACAAATTCTAAAATGCGAATGTTTTTCGCGTATAAAATAACCCTTTTGATTACAGTGTTCATAAAATCGGACCTAACTGGCCGGTCTGATCGGAAACCGGCTGGTCTGTCGGTTCGATTGAGGTATTGAACTGCCCTTGCAAACGAACCGGTCAAACCTGGTTGAACCGGCCGATTTTGATTAAAAATGATTGAATCGATTTGACCTGGTCAAACTCGGCCAACAATCAACTCAGTCCAAAATTTTATTATTTTGCAAATGGTGGGATTGATCCCCTCCCACCTCCCTCGTATACCCACTCTTTAACCAACTAAGCTACTCAACTATCTTTTCATAAAGCTTAGATATAAAAATATACATTGTTAAAACATGGACATGTTTAAATCAATTTCAATTATTACACTATGTTGTTTTTAAAAAATAAGAATTTAATTTTTGTTATTTTGTTAAATATATGTATACAAAAATACATCATAATTATTTAAATATAAAATATATACATAATTTTAAGTTACACAAAAATGAAAGGTTGATAAAAATTCATTCCCAACATCCATCAGAAATCGAAGCAGCACACATTTTAGACATAACATTCCGCATAATGTCTGAAAAATAATTAAAAGTATTATATTTTTTTAACATGTTCAAATTTGATTTTTTTTTATAGATGTTCAAATTTGAATTGGTGCAATGAATAAGGAAATTAGTATTGTTGTTTTTGATGAACAATAGACATTTAATTTGTGTTATTTGTGTTAGATATATGTGTATATAAACATATATTAAAAATTGGGATCAATGACGATATTGGCTTGGAACTGCCGGGGACTGGGCAAACCCCGTGCGGTTCGAGAACTCGCCGAATCGGTGAGACTTAATAGGCCCAAGATTGTTGGTCTTTTTGAAATAAAGATCGACTCAGTTAGAGTAGAACAAATTAGAAGGAATCAGAATTTTAAGAACGACATAGTTGTTGATCGAAGGGGTATAGCTGGAGGTTTAGCTTTATGGTGGGAGGAAGAGATTGATATTCAACTCTTGAGTTATTCCGATAGCCATATAGATATCATATGGGATGGAGTTGTTCAACATCGTATAACTATTTTTTATGGAAGTCCTTACATTCAGAATATAGTTCAATCATGGAATCTCCTCCGCACCCTAAGGAACCAATCTAATTTACCATGGATCATTTTCGGGGATTTTAACGAAGTCTGCTTCACGTGAGAAGTCAAGAGTAACAGAATTCGAGGGGAATGGCAGGTGAGAAACTTTCGGGATGCAATTACCGATTGTGGTCTTTCAGATTTGGGATTCATTGGCAATCCATTTACTTTCTCCAACAGAAGAAATGGCAATTTGGAGACTAAAGCTCGTTTAGACCGTGTACTGGCTTCAACTCAATGGAGATCATTATTTCCTTATGCTCAGGTAATTCATATCCCTTGAACTTCTTCTGATCAAGCTATCAGGATATATTCAGGTAGATCCAAATCAGGAACTTTGCTTTATGTATAAAGCTATCAGGATATTCAGGTAGATCCAAATCAGGAAATACATTTCGCTTTGAGCCAATGTGGCTCAGAAGTGATGAATTCATTCCCAAGATGAATACTTTTTGGTCAGAAATTCCCCATATGAGGAGAAACCTTGTTGATTCCTTAGCTGTATGCAGAGATAAGTTGAAACACTGGAATAAAGTTACATTTGGCAATGTTCAGCGAAGAATCAAGGATCTGAAGCTAGATCTTGAGGCAGTTAAATACGAGAAAAGAACAGATATAAACATTGAGAAAGAAGCTCATATAGTGTCTGAATTGGATGAATGGAGATTGCGTGAAGAACTGCTATGGAAACAGCGTTCTAGAGCTGATTGGCTTAAAGATGGTGACCGGAATACAAAGTTTTTTCATTCAAAAGCTTCCCAAAGGAGAAAACATAACCTTATCAGTAGATTAAAGAATGAAAGGGGAGAATGGGTCACCGATAAGACAGAACTTGAGGAAATGATTGTCAAATTTTATGAGAATCTCTTTAAGTCCGAGCTGGAGACAGAGAATACAAGTTGGAGTTCTTACTTTGACCATATCAGGGACAGAATTACGGATTCAGCAATCGCCTTATTACAGACTCCTATAACAGAATTGGAAGTAAAGGCTGCAGTTTTTCAATTATCCCCTACCAAAGCCCCTGGACCGGATGGGTTTTCTGCTATATTTTTTCAAAAATGTTGGGACATCATAAAGACAGATTTCTCTACTAACATTTGCAGAATGATGAATGATTGCTCCTTAGATGAGGGTATAAATGATTCTACTATTGTGCTCATATCGAAGACAAAAAATCCATCTCTATTTCAGGACTTCAGACCAATATCATTGTGCAATGTGACAGCTAAGGTTATCACCAAGATCTTGGTTAACAGAATGAAAGATATATTACCTCATATTATATCAACCAGTCAGAGTGCTTTTCTCCAGGGCGGGGGATTTCGGATAACTTCCTCTTAGCACATGGAACTCTCACATTTTATAAACTCCGGGAAAAATCAGAAAACGGGATTCCTATCGTTAAAAACAGATGTAAGCAAGGCATACGATAGGATTGAATGGAAATTTTTTGGACAAAATGCTCAGGGTATTTGGTTTTCCAGAGAAATGGGTGGCATTGATCATGGACTGTGTCTCTACAATTCGATATAAAATTAATATTAATGGTCATCTGTCTGAAACCTTTGTACCCCAGAGAGGTCTTCGGCAAGGAGATCCATTATCACCTTTCCTTTTCATATTATGTGTTGAATCTATGGCTAGGAAACTTGCTGAACTTGAAGGTTCAAATAAGTTGCAGGGTATAAGGATTTGCCGAGAAGCACCGGTCATTTCACATTTACTATTTGCAGATAACAATATTTTTTTATCTAAAGGCAAACATTCCCAATGTCCTTCAGCTTAGTCAGGTATTGAGAGACTATCAGCTTATCTCCGGTCAGCAAATAAATCCTTCCAAATCAGAAATAGTATTTAGTAAAAATGTGGGTATGGAATTAAGAGATTCTATTATTCGAACCTTGGGAATCCAGCAAGCCAGTAATCATTTGAAATACCTGGGACTGCCTTTGGTATTTGGAGGAAAGAAAGCTGATCTCTTCAGTTACGTAATTCAGCGTACCTGGCAAAAAGTTTTGGGTTGGAAGGAAAAATTTATATCTTTTGCAGGGAAGGAGGTTCTGATTAAATCTATTCTCATGGCTATTCCAATATACCCAATGATGTGTTTTAAGATTCCTGTTTCAGTTTGCAAAAGAATTACAGGTATCATATATAAATTCTGGTGGTCTAATAACAAGGATGGGAATTCTATACAATGGATTAAGCAATCCAAACTCAACAAGTCAAAATTCGAGGGAGGGTTAAATTTCAGGGACATCGAAATCTGCAATGAGGTTTTGTTAGCCAAACAGTTCTGGAAATTTTACAAATCGCCGTCATCCCTGGTGGGTCAGTTATTCAAGGCCAGATACTATAATAATTCATCCATTCTTAACTCTCAATTAGGGAGTTCTCCTTCATATGCATGGCGTAGCTTGTGGGCTGCAGGTACGAAGCTTAGGAATTGGATGGTACTGAATGATGCAGGTTATCCTGTTTGGACACTAGAAAATCATGGAAACTTTTCAGTTCGATCAGCTTATCTTAAATTAAAGTAGACTCCAGATAGTATTTCTACATCTATAACAGGTGAATGTTCTGATCAAAACCTGAATTTTAGGTTCTGGCGTACACTATGGAGATTGAACATCCAGCTTAAAGTTAAGTTGTTCATCTGGAGATTGACACATAATTCCCTCCCAAATGCACATAATTTACGAAAAAGGTATCATGGTAGACCTACATTGTCAGACTTGCGGATACTCTGATGAATCCACCATACATGTATTTATACAATGCTGGTGGGCTAAGTATTTCTGGGCGCAGATTGGTATATTACAAACATGGGAATGTTACTCCTTTCCGGATATTGGAGAATGGGTTTGGTTCTGTGTAAACAATTTTAACATGGATAAGCTGGCCCTTATATGTACAGGAGCATACATGATATGACGTAATAGGAATCTGATTTCTCATAACAGGCAAGGTCTTGATATGTACCAGAGTTCTGCATTTACAAAATGTAGAGCCAATCATTACAGCCAACCAACTTTCAAGTTCTCAGTATTAATTAGATGGATCTTCATCTTTAAAGTGGCAAGCTCCTAAAGGACAGATTATCAAATTCAGTTGTGACGGATCATGGTATAAATCTATTAACAGAGCGGGATTGGCATGTGTCATGAGGGATTTTACTGGAACCGTTTTAGGAGCAGAGGCGGATTTTGAGGAAGGTGTATTTTCTAGTATACATGCTGAAGGTTTGGCCATCTTAAAGGCAATGCAGTGGGCTACCAATCTCAAGATTATTGAATGTTGTTTTGAAACAAATTGTGCCGAAGCTTTCAATCAAATTCAAACTTATTCTGGATGGCAAATAAATACCATGAGATGCTTTAAAGAAATTGCAAGATTACTTATGCAAAATGAATAATGGGGCATATCTGTTATTCGGAGGGAGGCTAATGGTGTGGCTGATGGCTTAGCAAGGAAATCTGGAATGGAATGCTGGAAATGGACATCTGCTACAGCTATCCCTATACTTTTGACCGATCTTTTGTAACTATTCCGAGCATTGTCTCGTGTTTTAAGGAGCCAACCGGCTTCCTTGTATTAATACTTGATATCAAAAAAAAATATTAAAAATTTCGAGTCGACTCATGCATCGACCCCCGGTTTGACCCGGTTGAACCCATGAACCCGTGACCCCATGACCTTATCGAGTCAATCATCGGTTCGGTTTTCACAACATGGATAGAGATTGACGTATTTATTTTAATTAGAGTATCATGTCTATGGTGTACGTGTTGGCTATGCAGAATGCTGTTATGTTATGTTACGGAAGCCAGCTGGTTGGTTGTTTGAAGCGTGTGTTCCGATGTGAGACTTGAAATGTAACCTTTTCCTTTTCTCTCAGTTGTACTATCTCTAAGGCAAGTGCATCAGTCCGATTAAGACTTGTGGCAGGATTTGAGTCTTCGCAATACACCAGTGGCCTAACAAGTAGATTGGACTAAAAGTTAGTCCACCCAACCAATAGTCCGGATCATGAATATAATAATAATAGTAAATATATTTTGTTGTATTATTTTAAAATTAATTTATTTAAAAAAATTATAAGTATTTTCTTAAGATAATTGATAAAATTAAAATATATTTGTGTTCATAAAAGATGAAAATAATAATATATATATTTGATAATTATAATATTTAATTTTCAAAATGTAGCTCATTGAGTAAAAATATAAATTTGCACATAAAACAATATGTTTATTTATTGAATTTGATTAATTACAAATTTTAATAATTAATAATGATATAAATATTATTTATGAATAGTGGATGGTCCATACAGGTGCGTTTTGCAAATCATGGACAATGGATTGGACCTTCGACCGAGGTAAGGAAAGGTCCAACCCATTGTCCACTGGTGCGCTTGCACTACAAAAAAACATCGTTTTGCGACCACAAATTAGCGACCAACCCACGTGGTCGCTAATATAAAAATTTTAAAATTAGAATTAAATTAGCGACCACGTGGTCGCTAAATTTCAAAATTAAAAGCGCCAAATTGAACATTAGCGACCACGTGGTAGCTAAATTTTGAAATTAAAAGTACCAAAACACTAATTCACATCCCCTATATATATCGATTCATACTCTCTTCCTCATTTTATCAACTTACCAAATCATTCAATCAACTTCACCACCACCACATTATTTTTCAACCCATTATTTTTCAATCCTAATTCTCTACTTCACCACCACATCATTATTTCATCCTTATTTTATATTTCACCATCACTACATCTATATTTCATAATTATTCTCTTATTATTCCATCTTTATTCTCTATTTCACCATCCTTAATTTTTAATTTTTTAATTTTTAATATTGAAAATAAAATTTAACATTAGCGATTGTAAATAAAATATTTAAATTCGATTTTTAATTTATTTAAAATAAAATTTTAAAAATTTATTTATTTTTAAAATTAATTTTTAATTTTCTAATATTGAAAATAAAATTTAAAAAATTTATTTATTTTTATTTTTTAAAAAATTGTAAATAAAATATTTAAATTCGTTTTTTTAAAAAAATTATAAATAAAATTAGCGACCACGTGGTAGCTAATTTTATTTATAATTTTTTAAAATTAAAAATTAAATATATAAATTAAAAATATTTTTAAAAATAAAATAAATAAAATTAGCGACCACGTGGTAGCTAATTTTATTTTAATTTTTTAAAAATAAATTTTTATTTAAATATTTTATTTTTAATTTTTTGAAAAATAAAAATAAAAAAATTTGCGACCACAAAATTTGCGACCACGTGGTCGTTAAAATCAATTAGCGACCGGCGTTTTAGCGACCATGTTCTGGTCGCTAATGACATTTAGCGACCAGAATGACCCAATTAGCGACCACTTTTGTGGTAGCTAAATCGTGGTTTTTTTGTAGTGTCATGTCCCGCCAGCCGACGTTCTGTTACAAAATTTTGTATCACCTTGGGGTCGGCTCTCGTTTCCTGAAAAACAAAGAAACAGTCAGTTGTGTCTGTTGAGGCTGAATACAAAGCCATGTACCAAACATCTCATGAAATTGTTTGGCTCACCAGATTATTAGCTGTCGTGCAAGTCTCCATCCCCTCATTTTCTCTTTTCTGTGACAATAATGTTGTCATTCATCTATCCCACAACCCAATTTTTCATGAAATGACTGAACATGTTGAACTGGATTGTCACTTTGTTCGTCAACTGGATGTTTCCGGCCTACTAACACCTCGTCACATCCCTAGTAACGACCAACCTGCAAATCTCTTTACAAAAGCTCGCTGTCACAATCAATTACAGCATTTTGGTTCCAAGCTCAACGTTTCCAACCTTTTCCACACGTTGAGCTTGCGGCGGGATATTGCGGATAAATGCCAGATGACGACTAATCAGCTCCGTCTTCTGAGGATCCTCCGTCACCCTAATTCCTATTTTGCACATTTGGGGGTGGTTTTGTAATAATGTGATTCTCTTAGGAGAGTTTTAACTGCTTATGTAATTAGGTGATAGTTTTTTTGATACAAAGGTATTACAGTTGAAGATTCATAGAGCATATCATCTAATCTATTACAAAACTTCGCTCAATAACCCTATCTAAACTCTTTGGTAGATATACATCTTGCACACTTAAGCACAGACTGCATCAGACACCTCTACCAATGAACATCAACTCCACGCCGACGTGGGAGTAAGCCACCACGTCCTCACCTAGGTGGGACAAATGAAGAACTCCATCACATAATGTGAGGAAAATTATTATGCTACCCTGGGGAATCGAACTCGTCACCTCCTGGACTCATGTTCAAGGTGCCAACCGCTTGACCACAACTTGTTTCGCAGGTGATAGTTTTAGGTGTTCTCATTATTATTTTCTTTCCTTGTATAAATATTTTGTTTTGTATCTGTTAACCCTAAGCAATACAAACTAATCTTTTCCAAAACTGGTTTATGCAACTGACTTGTTCCTCAGCTCCGTCGGTGGAAGGATTGGCAAGAGGTATGTGATGTTGTGAATGCTCGACATGAAAATAGTAGGAAAAGTTATAGAATTGATGTGCAGTGCAAGAATAGGATTGATACTATTAAGAAGAAGTATAAGGTTGAGAAAGCTAAGGTTGATGGTGCTGGTGGTAGAGTGTGGTGTTTTTATGATAGGTTGGCTGAGTTGATTGGACCTAGTGGTGGGAAGAAGATAGTGGCAACAGGTATTGATGGTGGTGTTTAAGTTGCGGAATTGGTGTCGGGATCTCCATCGATGGGGTTGCCACTGTCGTGTAGGAAATTGTAGCCATTGACTATGGCGGTCCTTCCGAAGAAGCAACATTTGGATGATTCTTATTTTAGGAGGAATTTTGCTATTGTGGCTAGTGAGCTGGATGGTGGTGCATAAGGGGTGGTAGCCTATCGGTTACACTCTTAGTCAAGTTATCAAGAGCGCTCGAGTTCGAGTCGCCCTAGACGCATATCCGCTTGAGTCTGGGGATTGTCCAGTCCTTGATGATGTATGAATAAATTAAAAAAAAAACTGGATGGAGGTGAAGAGGAGGGTGGGGACGGGGGGAAGGGGAGTGGGGATGGGATTGTGGAGTTTGGTAGAGCAATAAAGAATTTTGGAGAGGTGTATGAGAAAGTGGAGGCGGAGAAGCAGAATCAGATTATTGAGATGGAGAGGCAACATATGCTATTGGTTAAATATTCGGAGGTGCAGAGGATGCAAATGTTTGTGAACATGTAGCTTCAGCTTAACAAATTAAAGACTGTCAAGCGAAACAAGTCAAGTGCGGAAGAATGCCTGAAAAATGTGTTGGCAACATGGATCTCAGGTATTCAGAAAAAAATTCCCTCCGAGTCAAAGACATTTGATTACGATAAGTTAATTTTTCATTTGTGGAAAATTGGGATGTGCATGATTTCATTTCCTTGTTTGCTGGCCTTGGTTTTGCCTTAGTTCTTACCCGATGAGTCTAGAAACTAGATGATGTATTTGGTTACTTATTATCTAAATTGTTGGCTTTTCCAACCAATTCTTCAATCGTGTTTTCTGTCAAGATCCTGAATAGAGGTAAAACAATGAATTCTTCAGTTGTGATTTCTAGAAGTTGCAGAAATTTGGATTACGTCATGTACGAAATGCAATTCATTACTGCTTTCTATGTACATATATGCTAAACGTGGAAGTTTATATATCCTGTCATCACCTGCTGAAGCAATTTATGTTGTTTGTGTTGCAGATTTATCATGTGGGTATTCTGCACAACTCCTTTCATCTAACATGCATATATACATATCTTGTGGAACTGTCTATAATTTCCAAGAAATTCTCCATCAACATTGAAGGGCTTGTCAGCAGCAGTATAGAGAGATTGTGTTGTGTTGTTGCTTAACCTCTTTTCTTATTAGTCAAGTCATCCTACATTCCTCATATCTACGTCTTATTAGGTAATCACATCTTGGCTTGACGTTAACGTTATATTTGTTCTTGATTACATCTCATGAGTTCAATCTACAGTTTTTGAACATGCAGATGTGTTTCAGGCAGGCAGCCAGAGCTTGATCAAACTAATGTGACTGTCTTTCAATCCGTACATCTTAAACTGAAGTTCAACTGATACCAGGGACGGATACACTTGAGTCGGGGGCGGGGCCAGGGGCCCCAATAAATGTTTTCGATACTTTGGATATATAGATGCAATTTATGAAATTTTGTAGTATAATTTTGCTAAACTACACTAATGCCCCGGTGTAAAATTAAAACAATGTTAAAATTACAAGTTCATAGCAATATTGACACATTAACTTAGTAGGAATAATATATTACTAAATCGAATTGTCACTTTTCTGTTTATTGTTCTCAAGTACATATTATCTTTACATTAAAACATAAATAATTTTACAAAAGATTAATTTGAATTTGTGTGTTTTTAGTATTCGACCCGTTAATATAATATATCATTTGATTTGATTGATGTAGTGGTTACACTCTTGATCATATTACTAAAGAACTTTTGTTCGAGTCGCCCTAGACAAATCATCGTCTTTAGTCTGGTGATTGTCCGGCCCTTGTAGGATGTGGGTAATTTTTAAAGAAAAATTAACTTTTGCAAATGAGATTGAGTTATTTTTTATATAAAGAAAATGCGCTAAATATCATAATTAACCAAAACGAGCTAGATTTTTATGAAGAAAAAATAGACTATACTAATGTACTTGATGATCATTATTAGAATTTAATATAATAGTGCCCCTACGATGTAAATTTCTGTATCCGCCAGACTGATACTGACGTGATTCAGGTTAGTTGATTGGTTCGATTGAGGTTACACAAAGCTGGTAAAAGTTGAGAAATATACTTAACATCAACGGACAAGACAACCTACCCCGGATCCGATTCCGAATTTTTGTCCCCTGATAATAAGGTATATTTTAGAATTCAGATACAGTGATGTTTACCCAGCTGTTTTGGATTCGGAGTGTTGCAATAATCATTTTGAGAGCTGGTTCAAAGGTTAGTTTTTTTTGTCTATAAAATAAAAGCTAGTGATAGCGATTCATTCTTTACTTTGTTATGCAAGAAAGGAATAAATACAATCGGTGTCGATGGGTGATGATTGATTGATTGCTGGGTAGACTGGATCAGCCGGATTGATTGCTATGTATCTAAGTTGTTTCCGTGCCTGAAACACTTGTGGCTGTGACTATCTCCCCTACACCCTAAAGAATTTCTCCAGAATGTGTTTGCTGCTTCGAAGTGCTCCTCTTTGTTTGGCTCTAATGTCCATCTCAAACTTGCAGATGTAACTCCGTGTAACAAACGAAAGGTAAAGGTACTGAGAAACCATTTTGTTCCATAGTTAATGTTTCAATAAAAGGCATAAGCCTGGTTGAGGCAAATAAGCTCATTGCCCATCTTGCTAGGATCTCTCAATTACTCTAACAAACTAGAATCTGGCGTAACCTTCACAAATCGGTTCCAGCTACATGCGGACCAAGTTTACTGGAAGTAGGAGATAGTCGGCAAGTCCCCGACAAAATATGACTTTGCATGGCGTTGCGTTACAGGATATTTTAGGATTAAAATTTAAAACCTCTTACAGGTTTCCAACTGATAGTTGACTGACATGCCTGAACACCCAGTTACTGTTATTATATACCTCAATCAACCCGCTAAAAGATTCAAAAACTCTCTCGCCAAACAAAAAACCCTTTCAGCACCGTCACCTTCTCCGGGGTGGAGGAGGGGAGGCTCCTCCTCCCTCTACCCCTAGGAACTCTTCTTATTGTTTTCCACATGTATTTTTCTCCCTTGGATACGTCTTAGGTGAGTTCTGTGTTTCCCTAAGATACGTCTTAGAGTACTGTTCTTTGTTTCCCTAGGATACGTCTTAGAGGAACTTTGTTGTCTCTCTAAGCTTCACGCTTAAGAGAGTTTCCTTTTTATGTTATTATGTTTTTCTGTTGGTATGCCTTGGTGTGCCTTGTTTCTGTTGCTCCGGATGGCTCTGCCTTCCTTCCTCCGCTGCCAGCCGCGTCTCTCGGCTACCGAAGCTGCAGGTCCATCGCAGAACCTCCGTGATGATGCCCTGATAAGTCATGGATGGCAAGGATTTGATGAAGATGCTAGGGTGTGTCGACGACCGTTTTTGACGCCATCTTTGGTCGTGGTTGGGACTGCGATTTGTTGAGGGTGGTTAGCTAGTGGTTGCTTGTGGTGGCCTTGAAGACGACGGTGCTCGCCGGAGGTTGGAGGAGGAGGTCTTCTCGGTGTTGGTGGCGATCTTGTGGGAAGTTGGAAAGTCACGGGTGGGACATTAATTGCTCCATGGTGTCTGCTACTCTTCATGGCGGTTCTTTTTTTCAATAGCTCATCTCTTTAATGAGGGAAGGTGATCTATTCTTAGGATTATGTAAGCGATGCATTATTTGCTTGCTTTTTTATTGGGTATTGGCGTCCTGTGTGACCTGTGCTTTAGTTTGTTTTTACACGTACGAGGTCAGTGTATCTTGTACGAAATTTATACCCGTGTAACCCATTATCGAAAAAAAAACCCCGCTAAAAGATTCGATGTATGGTTGGAACTTAAATTGTTGCCTGCATACTGCATACTGCATACTGCATACTGCATACTGCATACTGCACACTCAAACACGTCCATAACAAATGAGCGCAGTCGTTGTAGAAGAACTATACCAAAACCATCGTTGGCATTTTTATCTGCATAACCATGCTTTGGTAATTAACTGCCAGCTATTGCTTCGATAGTTTATCATGGGAGACAAGCTACCTATCCCTGCCAGCAGTAGACCATTTAACAATTTGTTAGATACTGTGGGTGGAAAGAAGTGCTATACAAGCTCAGAATAGGGTGACATGAACATAAACTGGATGATGCATAGAGATGTTGCCATAAAGATACCAAAGAAAGTTGATGAAGTGAACTATGTTTTACATACAGCTCTTACCTGATGGGGTACGATCTCCCTGGCCATCAACCGATTAGCAAGTTTCTGAACTGAGCGAATGTGGGCTATTATTAAGAAATAAACTAATTGATTTTTCAT
>JAWWMW010073048.1:0-13966 GCA_035048345.1 Echeveria elegans | reverse complement strand
TCGACCCGGTTGAACCCATGAACCCATGACTCCATGACCTTATCGAGTCGATCATCGGTTCGATTTTTACAACATTGGTAGTAAGTGGGGGTTGTTAATAAAAATATTTTAATGGGTAGTGCTGAGTAATTGCAGGGATTACTAGTGATGTTCGGTGAAAGTAACACTCATGTTTTACGGTGTTTTTCGGTAAAGAATATTATGCAGATGTTTTACTAATTAATTTTTTTTAGTTCTTATTTGTAAAAATTTAATGTGCTATAAATTTTAAAATCTGGCAAATAAGAAAGGTAATTTTGGTAATTTTTTGAATGGTTTTATTTTGTTTGAATGAATAATGTTAAAACTTAAAAGATAGCAGAAGACATTGTAGATGTGATTTTCTAAAAAAGATATTTTCATACGGATGATTTTTATATAATTGACCAATAATGCCTTTTCCAGTTCACTCTCATCTCAAAGCAAAGCAAAGCAAAGCAAAGCAACGCGTCTTCCATCCTAATCCTCCTCCTTCGCTGCTCCGGATTAACCAATCCAATAGGAAGCTATGTCGCAGAAGATCGGGAAAGCTATTAGGCGTCCTGGAGCTCCCTCTAAGGCTAGGGTTTATGCCGATGTTAATGTTATCCGTCCTAAGGATTATTGGGATTATGAAACCCTAACTGTCCAGTGGGGGTAAGCCTTCAGCCCCTTTTTTCCTGTCTTTCTTTCTTAATTGACATAGTCTCCGGTACCATCCAGATTTTAGAGACTGTGCTAATTACTTTTTTTTATTTTATCGGTGATTAGAGGGATAGAAAGCTGACCTTTGATTTTGCTTTTTACTCAGTGTCATATTTAATACGTATTGAATACTTCATCAGTCACTAGTTTTCTTGATTCTATTGTGGAACATGGAAGAATAACAAGGCTTTTCTAATATATGTTCTTATAATTACATTTTTTTTCTTGTTAGCTTGACCTTTGTAGCTCACTCTATAGTGAGAAAATTTATTGAGGTTGTGGAAGTCGGGTAGAACTTGCTACATTAATTACTGTGGATTGTGGAAAAAACTTGGAAACTCACTATGTTGAGATTCTGGAAAGGAGACTGTGAATTTAGGGGAGGCTGAGTAAATATTCATTTGTATTTTATTAGGGTTTAGTTTTGAGTTCATTTTGTTCTGTGGTAGTTGAACAGTTTGTGTAATTAAAACTTTTGCAGGGATCAGGATGACTATGAGGTTGTGAGGAAAGTTGGAAGGGGTAAATACAGTGAAGTTTTCGAGGGTATTCACGTTACTGACAACGAGAAATGTGTCATAAAGATTCTTAAGCCCGTGAAGAAAAAGAAGGTTGCCATCACATTCCTCTCCCTTCATTTTTTTTGATATTATGTTTTGTTTATACCTCATTTATGAAATTTTTACACCAAGAACTGAAATGCGCACCTCGAGTTTCCCAAATATTCATGGTATTGAATGTTAGTGACTGTGGACGCCACCTTTTTTACGCCTTGTTTGTTTCTTCCAACTACAGTTTTACTATAGTAGTATTCTATTCGATATTCATATCAATATTTGTTTGTTGAATGAGGATTATTGCAATAGGGCTGCATAAACCATGCCCCTTGTTGGTTTCGAGGATTAGCTTAGAAGTGTCCCAATGGCCTTTGCTTTGAATCTTTAATTTTGTTGTATCACCTTTCGTTTGTCATTTTATTCGAAAGCCTACTTCTGTAGCAGGAATCCTTAATCCTGCGGTTACACTGTTGAGGTGAAAAGATCATGATTGCCGTACTACTTAATGCACACGGATAATTGATCATCTGTCCTTCTGATTTATTTCTTGTGAAATATTTACATGCCCTGTTGTTGCATTTATACATCTAGATTTTGCTCTTTTCTTTGCAGATCAAGAGAGAAATAAAAATTCTTCAGAATCTTTGTGGCGGGCCAAACATTATAAAACTGCTTGACATTGTCAGAGACCATCAATCAAAGACTCCTAGCCTAATTTTTGAATATGTGAACAATACAGATTTCAAAGTTCTCTATCCGACGCTGTCAGATAATGACATTAGATACTACATTTATGAGCTTCTGAAGGTAACAATATGATATTTGCTTTATTCTAACTAGTACTGAAAGCACAATCCAGCATGTGCGTACAAATTTTTTTTTTGATGGTGCGTGTATAAAATAATTTAACAAAACAATAAGTTGTGAGAAAATAGTCCTGAAGAAAATGATGAAGATCAATGTAAAGTTGTCATGAATCAGGAAGCATATATAATGATATATTGTTAAGTGTTGTCATAATTGTTAAAGGTGAATGGTGTTGAGTGTAATTAGGTAGTAAATAAGGGGTATTTTTGGTGTTTTAAACTTTTAATGGTGTTGAGAGTAATTTATAAGTCAATCAAGGGTATTTTTGGTATAGAATTTGTGATGACAAAAATAACTTGTAATATACCCCTTTGTGTTTTATTAATAGTAAGATATTTAGTCCGCTTTTTGGTTATCTTACTATAATACCAGTAGTTTGGTGCAATCATGTAATCTTAAGGAGTTTTCACTATAATTTGTTGAAATGTTTTCTCATAAGCTTGATATTTAGAATCAGCTCAAAATATTTGAAAGGAAAGACTGACATGTAAACCTATTATACAGGCTCTAGATTTTTGCCACTCACAGGGCATCATGCATAGAGATGTTAAACCTCACAACGTGATGATTGATCATGAGAAACGTAAGCTTCGTCTTATTGACTGGGGCCTTGCCGAATTTTACCGTCCAGGTGAAGAATACAATGTCCGTGTTGCATCTAGGTAAGATGTTGTAAAAGGAAGTACAGTAAGATGAGTGTTCTGGCCACCATTTGTGTAAACGCCTGACCTAATCAGATTGGATTCTAGGTTGATCCATGTAGTGTATTTATTGAAAATACGAGAATGCTTGAATTCTCTGGCAAAATTATCATTATTTATGGTGAAATATCCTCATGAAATTTTGACAAATATATATATATTTACAGGTATTTTAAGGGTCCAGAACTTCTTGTTGATCTGCAAGATTATGATTATTCCCTTGACCTGTGGAGCCTTGGTTGCATGTTTGCTGGAATGGTGAGGAAATCGATTATTCTTATTTTATCAGTTGAATCATTTGCATCATAAATGGAACTTAATATGAATAATTTTTCTGGCTTGTTCAAACTGTGTTTGGTGTCCTATATTCGATTATACGGCTTCGATTTTTTTTTCCATCTCAAGCTTCTTGATGTGATCTGGCCATAAGTTATGAGCAATAACAACAATCACCGACTTTTGTGTCTATTCAATTGCATATACTTCAGTATGTGTGGTATTTGAAGTGCATCTTAAAGGCTCGGATTTTGCAGATTTTCCGGAAGGAGCCCTTTTTCTACGGACATGATAACTATGATCAACTTGTAAAGATAGCAAAGGTGCACTAATGTCTTCAAGATTATTATGACATTTTCCAAATGGTTGTTTCTAATATCTCTGTATGCAATTGTAAAAAGTTTGTTACAATGAAATTTCTATCTGCCTTATCAGGTTCTCGGCACTGATGAACTGAATGCGTATTTAAACAAATACCGCATAGTGTTGGACCCGCAGCTTGCAGCCCTTGTTGGAAGGTTTGTTTTCCCATCTCAATTGATTCTTCTTCTTTTTATCCGGATTATTAGGTAAATGTTTAATTAATCGTTCTCTGTGCAACAGCCATAGTCGTAAGCCATGGGCCAGGTTTATCAATCCTGAAAATCAACATCTGGCATCACCTGCGGTAAATAGTGCTGGACAAATTGTCCTTCCAGTGTTCAAGATATGGTGACATGTACTGACGATATATTTTTTTCCATTACTTTTTTACTGCACAGGCAATCAATCTTCTTGACAAGTTGCTACGATATGATCATCAAGACAGGCCGACAGCAAAAGAAGCTATGGTAAGCTGATATGCATTCATGTCATCACTCTCCAAAAGTGTGGTGCATTTCTATGATCACACCATGTCTTGAATGCATGTGATGTGTGGCACATCTATTGGGCAATGTCTATAAATTTCTGGCATTCTCACTTGATAGTGCATTTTCTGTTCGAGAATACCTTATTTTGCACATCACCAGACTATACTTGAAACAGTAGGAATATTCTCAACCTCTGTCTTGGACCCCGTGCAGGCTCATCCATACTTTCACCCGGTAAGAAATGCAGAGAGCAGCAGAAGCGGAGCAGCCACTTGATTATGATCAATGTTTCTGGAACCCCTTAAACCAGAAGAAAAGCACACGTAAATCCGTTTTGGCCGACTGTGGTTTCACATTCAGTTATTACGAGTGCCAGGAAGGAATACTGGGCATCACACATATTTCATCTTGTTTCCGTTCAAGAAAATCAGGATAAAATATTGGTTTATGAAGGCGTAACAGAACTTGTCATTATTCTTTCAGTGTGATTCAGATATGATCAGCAGTTATCAGTCACATATTAATTTGGACTGGGTATCCCTGATATATTTCAGATTCCAGTTGACATGGAGGAACAATCTTCTTAAAACATAAGAGAGATTATCAGCTAGCTGATTTATCGAAAGGTGATTCTCAGTCTAGAGGCAGATGAAATATCTTGCATTGATACTCAAACACTGAATATTGATAATTTTAAGCTCTTTTGATGCATCAAATTACAGTGGTCAAAGTGAGGAATAATTTTAAAGCATCTGCTGCAATTTATTTTTCAATAACTGCCTTAAACACTTTTTGTTTAAATATACTCCATTGTACACCATTTTGTCGTTATTGAATTAGTCCATAATATAGTGCGATCTACGCAACACACACATCTTGGGATTTTGCTTTCAAACCCAGTCAGCAAACCATTACTGCTAGTAATAAACATCATTTGCAGTTGCAGTACAGCTAATTAACACACACAAGTGGCACGCATTAAACAAACCTGAAAAAATCTTGCATGCTCATGACCCTTGCATTAATCTTAAAGACGCGGCGAGGCGGCCTTTGCAGTGTCTCTACAGGTCGAGTCCAACCTACTAGGCGTATATAATACTCTCATATCAGCAGTTTGATTGGGTAGAGTTTGGAAGAAAAAAGTGACCGACTCTTGATTACATGTTTAAAGAAAATTGACATTCGAACTTCTTTAGTTTTAAACAATTAGGACTGCTGAAAATTCTTGCCAGAGTTTGATTTCACAATCCTAAACAGATGGAATTAAACTCATTGGTTTGATGAATGGGGACAACGTCTTTTTGATAGCTCAGTTTTAAATATTTAACAGGTTTTTTTTTTTGAATTTTGTAATTATTTGACTCCACTGTATTTTTCTGTTGGAGAGTATGTACTCTTCTTATAGAAAGTTTTTCATTACTTCTCTCCGGGCATGAAGGCCTTCCATTCATTCCGTCCATAGTGCAAGGAAGTTGTGTGTACATAGAATTGTTGTCGTAAATGAAATTGTTTGAAGTTATATGGATCAGTTTTGGTGGAATTATTATCGTCATGGTGAAGTACTGAAGTTGTCATTTGAATAAGGCACGTGTGTTAAATGATAAATATATACTTGACATTAGCGATATGAAATGTTTGTACTAGTATTCACCCATAAAAAAAAAACAAAATTTCCTATGTTTGCGAAACACTGCAAATTTCATCATGTGATCCGATCAACGCATCTCAGGTTATTTTCATTAAAATGCAATGGCGTGTATTAAGGAGGGTTTTTGCTACTTCGTATCGGTAAGAGCAAGTTGTAGTCACCCATCTTTTAGGGTTGACAATAAGCAGTATTTTCAAGAATCAATCAAACCAATAATGTACTTACGGGATCCAGGGACGAATAAATGCTGCTGAGAGAGACCTTTGATAATCTCAAGCTTATTTACTTTCTAAACCTTTCGGTATAAGAAAAGATTACTTTAACAGGTATTCAACTTCTCCAACAGCATCAGCATAAAAGGGAAAGATGAGAGAGGGAGAGGCTAATTTCAATTTGAGTGTAAGCACTAACTTCATTATCTTTTTTGATAATATGTCCTCTTTTGTTCTTTCTACTTTTCTATTTGAGTGTCCCCTAAAGTTCTTCCTATTTCTTTTTATGGCAATTAATTCACTCTCACAATACACTTTCTTTCCTACTTTATTTTTCTCTTACTTACTTTTATCTTATTTTTACTCTCACACTCACATTATTTCTTAATTACCGTGCCATCAATCCAAATAGGAAGATCATTTCAGGACGGAGGGAGTATATACTCCTGGAGCAAGGAGGAATATGAATATAAAATATTGATGGAATTGACCGTACTACCCTCGAGTTCTATAAAGGACGACTGGAAGAGTACAATCTGGTCTACAAACTACAACTGCAATAGTAGATTAAACTTTGGTAAATTTCCCAATAGCTATAATATAAAAAAGAATAAACTGGGCCAACAATGCAGCTAGCTCAATTTCTCTGAAGTGTTTTTCTTATTCTGTCTTATAAATTTTAATAAATAATGAAAGTGTATGAGAGAAAATTGAATAAATTTAAATGAATTGAGAATAAAATATGAAAGAGTGTTATATGAGAGATAAAATAGTAAAGAGAATAAAAAAAGAGACAAAAAAATGATGTATTTCTTATAATTCAAAGAGTCACTTACAAATAAAAATTAAATGAACATTCAGCCATTACGGGGTAAAAAATCATATGTCAATGCAAGACAAACGATAATTTCTGCTTTTATTTAAAGAAAGCTGTCGGGGTTCCATTCCCTTGGCTTTAGCCCACCGCACCGCTATTATCCTGATAAATCGATTCACTCTTCCTCCAAAACCTCTCAAAAACTCTATAATAAAAAGTTTAAAAATAAGCGCATTTGCCGAGCAACCAGCCTAGTACTTAAAAAAAAAAAAAAACTTTTTATGTCATTGCACTTGCACCTCCCAAAAATGGAAAAGAGAGGGAGTAAACATCTCCTCCTCACCATACAGCGCGCCATTAGTGTTGAATCCTTCCATACTTAATTAATTACATCTCTCTCTCTCTCTCTTCGTCCTCTGCGTCATCTCCATTCCTTCCCTCAAACCTCGATCGGAATCGGAATACTGATCTTCCGTCTCGATTTCGAATTGTTATTATTATTATTATGGAGAAGTATTTGAAAGATAACTTCGACGTACAGCCTAAACGCACTACCGAAGACGCTCTCAGACGATGGAGATCCGCTGTCTCCGTCGTTAAAAATCCCCGTCGTAGATTTCGTATGGTCGCCGATCTCGCTAAGCGTGCCGAAGCTCAACGCAAAATCACTAATTTACAGGTACTCCAATTATTATTTATTCATGTCTGAGTATATTTTACATCGATCCGGTCCTTCGATTTCACTCACCGCCGATCTGTTTGTTGTTCATGTTTATGTGGATATGGATTCGTTCTCTGTGTGAAAATATTGTGATTTTTTGTGTGTGTCGGTCCCCACAGCTGCAAATTGATTCCGAGACTTTTCTGATTTTAGGTCAAAAATGGCTACATGAGCTTTCAGTTTTTGACACAATTTGAAATTTGCATTTATTTGGTAGAGGAAGGAGGTAGGCAGTTTCGCATGTGGTTGGGTCGGACCATTACTTTTTTTGTTTTGTTCTCATTACTATTTAGGAACTTGTGATTTTAATTCAAACGCGCAACTTGTTTAAAAAGTGTGATTTATGTAGATGCGTTTAACTTCAGATGTACGGTAGGTTTTTCCGAGCAGTCACACCATTCCTGGGTCCTGGTTATGTAGAGTTGACTTAACTTTTTTTTACATTGTGTACATTTCTCCTATAGATGGACTGAGATGCTGTGAGTGGTGGGGCTGTGGCTGCGTAGGGATCTATTATTTATTGGAATAGTTGATATCCCCGTAATCCTTCAATCTTCATCCTTGTCTTTTTGAAGTGAGTTTGGATTGCATTTATGCGTCACTAGATGAGTCAGTTTTTGTTTTTATGCCTGGTTATAAACACCAAAAAGTTCACCTCAACAACCAGCTTCGCAGTAAAAATGCATTTTACATGAGCGGCAAACAAAAGTAATTTAGGTACAATTTAATATCACTTGAGCCATTTTCTGGAGTTCTTGCACTTTGGTATTCAGATAACTGTTGAACCAATGCCTTCATATTTCTATTGTAAAGTCCATCTATTCTTACTGTAGCCGGATATTCATTATGTCAAGTTCTTAGGCTTACTGTCTATCTTTAACAGGAGAAAATCAGAGTTGCTTTGTACGTGCAGAAGGCAGCATTACACTTCATTGATGGTATGGTTTCCTTGGAAATGAAACATTTGTTGTGCACGCGTTAATATTTTCGCTTTACTGATTTTTAATTTTGATGCTGAGCAGCTGGAAATAAAACTGAGCACAAGCTGTCAGATGAGGTTAGGGAAGCTGGTTTTGGCATTGATCCAGATGAACTTGCATCGCTTGTGCGATCACATGATATAAAAAGCTACAAACATTACTCGGGCGTTGAAGGTATAGCTAGAGAAGTGTCTGTTTCACTGACCAATGGTGTTTCTGCTAAGGATGTCCCTTTTCGGCAAAAAATATATGGAGCTAATCGTTATGTGGAGAAACCTTATAGATCATTCTGGATGTTTGTGTGGGATGCACTGGCCGACTTAACTCTAATAATCCTGATGGTTTGTGCTGTCGTTTCCATTGGGGTGGGAATCGCAACTGAAGGGTGGCCCAAAGGCATGTATGACGGACTGGGAATTATACTTAGCATATTGTTAGTAGTGATGGTGACAGCAATAAGTGATTACAGACAGTCGCTGCAATTCAAGGATCTTGACAAAGAGAAGAAAAACATCTTTGTACATGTCACTAGAGATGGATTCAGACAAAAACTATCTATCTATGATTTAGTAGTTGGTGATATTGTTCATTTATCTATCGGTGATCAGATACCGGCGGATGGCCTTTTCATATCAGGTTACAGTCTGTCAATTGATGAGTCAAGTTTGTCCGGTGAGAGTGAACCGGTGAATGTTGATCAGAGCAATCCGTTTCTTTTAGCCGGGACAAAAGTGCAGGATGGTTCAGGAAAAATGCTTGTAACAGCGGTAGGTATGAGGACTGAATGGGGAAGACTCATGGTTACTTTGAGCGAAGGGGGAGACGATGAGACTCCTCTACAAGTGAAGCTTAATGGAGTGGCAACTATAATCGGAAAGATTGGTCTGGTTTTTGCGATATTAACATTTTTGGTGTTGACTACAAGGTTCCTCGTCGAGAAGGCAGTGAGTGGTCACATTGGTGATTGGTCATCGAGTGATGCTATAAAGCTTCTAAACTACTTCGCTATTGCAGTCACTATAATTGTTGTTGCTGTTCCGGAAGGTTTACCCCTGGCAGTAACTTTAAGTCTTGCATTTGCAATGAAGAAACTGATGAATGATAAGGCACTTGTTAGGCATTTATCTGCTTGTGAGACGATGGGTTCTGCTGGTTGTATTTGCACGGACAAGACAGGAACCTTGACAACAAACCATATGGTGGTTACAAATTTGTGGATTTGCGAGGAGACCAAAATTGTTGATGGTAACACCAATTTGAAATCTTCTATCTCCACTGATGTCTTACCTATCTTGCTGGAATCTATTTTTCTGAATACAGCGTCTGAGGTAGTACATGGAAAAGACGGAAAAAGAAACATATTAGGCTCTCCAACAGAAGCAGCTATATTGGAATTTGGATTGATGTTCGAAGGAGACTTTAATAAAATTCGCCAGGAATTCAGTATAGTGAAGATCGAACCTTTCAACTCTGTCAAGAAGAAGATGTCAGTCCTTGTTTCTCTTCCAAGTGGTGGGTATCGAGCATTCTGCAAAGGTGCATCAGAAATTATCTTAACAATGTGCAACAAAATTGTCAACGCAAATGGTGAAACTGTGCCTCTCACGGAAGCTCTGAGAAAAAACATAACAGATGTCATAAACAGTTTTGCTTCTGATGCCTTGAGAACTCTATGCTTGGCTTTCAAGGACTTGGATGGGAATACTAGCTCAGACAGTATTCCCAACGAGGACTATACTTTGATAGCCGTTGTGGGCATTAAGGACCCGGTTCGTCCAGGTGTTAGGGAAGCTGTGCAGACTTGTTTGGCTGCTGGGATTGTTGTCCGCATGGTAACTGGTGATAATATTAATACCGCCAAGGCAATAGCAAGGGAATGCGGGATCCTGACTGATGATGGATTAGCAATTGAAGGACCTGAATTTCGTAACTTAAGCCCACAAGATATGAAAGATATAATCCCGAAACTTCAGGTAGCTAAAAGTTTTATCTTATAATATGTTTATTTATGATGAATCTTAATATGTAGAACTTCTACTTAAAGTATATCACTAAAATTATTATTTTTTTAGGTCATGGCAAGATCATTGCCTCTGGACAAGCACACATTAGTAACACAGTTAAGAAATACATTCAAGGAAGTTGTGGCTGTGACTGGTGATGGCACCAATGATGCTCCAGCGCTGCACGAGGCAGACATCGGACTTGCAATGGGTATAGCTGGAACCGAGGTATTTTCGTAGAAATTATCTGATGCTTGGGTTTGTGTTGTTCAAAATGAACCTTTGGCTTACTCATTTGGCATTTATCGTTTTCTTTCTTCGGAATCTGCTAAGGGGAACGAATTGTCATGCAGGTTGCTAAAGAAAATGCGGATGTCATCATAATGGATGACAATTTTACCACAATAGTTAACGTTGCTAGATGGGGTCGTTCGGTGTATATAAACATCCAGAAGTTTGTGCAGTTCCAGTTGACAGTGAATGTGGTCGCTCTTATGATTAATTTTATCTCTGCGTGCATCTCAGGTTGTGGGTCGGCGAAGTTTTTACACCCATGACTTGAATAGTCTAGCTTATAGAAAATATATCAGTAACGAAAAACAAATTGCATTGATTTTCAGGTTCTGCTCCACTTACCGCTGTACAGCTACTATGGGTCAACATGATCATGGACACCCTTGGAGCTTTGGCCCTTGCGACAGAGCCACCTACTGACAGATTAATGCAAAGGCCTCCAGTTGGTCGAAATGTGAGCTTCATCACTAGGACTATGTGGAGGAACATTATTGGTCAAAGCTCATATCAACTGTCTGTTCTTCTAGTCCTGACATTCCGAGGAAGAAATATTCTCAATCTCACCGGCTCAGATGCTACTGGTGTTCTCAACACTTTCATTTTCAACTCTTTCGTTTTTTGCCAGGTAATGTTAGTACCAATTTTTGTTCATTCCTTGTCTATTCTTGTTTTCGGCGCTTAGACCGGAGCACATCCTTTGTTGTTGGGTCTTAACTTCATTAGCCTGTCACTCACCATATTACAGGTATTCAATGAAATCAACAGTCGTGACATGGAGAAGATCAACATATTCAGTGGCATGTTCGATAGCTGGGTATTCCTAGGAGTAATGATCTCAACAGTTACGTTCCAAGTCATAATTGTTGAGTTCTTAGGCCCCTTCGCAGACACAGTACCACTCAGCTGGGATCTGTGGCTCGCCAGTATACTAATAGGAGCCATTAGCTTACTGGTTGCGGTTGTGCTCAAGTGCATTCCTGTCGAAAAGAAATCCACCTCACCTACACAGCATAATGGCTATGAACCACTTCCTAGTGGCCCAGACATGGCTTGAAATCCCAACCAGCAACTGAACCCCAAGTTGAAGAACTTTGCCTGAAGTTGTCATCTCAAGTGGATATTTAGTTACCATATTTGAATTTTTTGCCGTTAGGTTACTAGAAGGCAAGCTAAATTATTTTTGCTGCATAGGTGATTTTCCCCAAAACAAATTTAAGAGCTCTAAGTTGATATATAAAAATCCCATGGTGGACTTTTCTGGTAGTTTCTTGGGTCTATGCCAGCGATCGTTAACTAACTCTATATATTAATTTTACAATAAAAACCATGAAAATAGTCACTTAAGCCTTCTTTCCGTTTCATTTATCCAAAATGCGTGTGTAACCTGTGTACTTTTTATACAATCCACTTGTTTGCTGTATCAGTTTCTGACTTTCCGAATCATCTGGTAAACTGGAAACTATCTTCCACCTTCCTTGAATTTGCATTCACAAACTGCAGAACATGGTGATGCCAACTTTTAGAATAAATGACACAGAAGTCAGTATTATTTCTTATCAGAGTCCTGCTGTTTTCCACCAAATTAAAGATCTTGAAGTACTTTTCATGTAAAGTTATAGACTGTTATGACTTTCGAAGATTTTGGTAGTATTTTCATGCTGACCTGTGCTTTCAAGAGGGTCTTGTAAGCTTGAAATCTCGCATACCCAAACTCAGAATGCCTTGCTAAGCTCCAATTAGTAGTTTTCATTTGCAATTCTTAATTCTATTAATTTGCAGGGATCTGAAGAAATGAGATGATATTAGCATACATTTTACAGGCCGAAATGTATCCAATTTGAATCCAGCCATCCCTATAATCGCATGAACCGGTGCAGTGTAGTTTCTGCTGTTATACGTGTCGATACCATTTTTATCTTTAACAGGCATACCCAGACACTGCTCTTGATAAACAGCACAAGTCCTCTCATAGTTGTGAACATGTCCGAAAAGAACTAAATTCACCTGAAAAACAGTGAAAGCTTTATTTTCAACTGTCAAGTATTTCGTGTCATGGCATGTTGTATATACAGAGTTAATCAAAGTATTTGGGTATAATGCTTTTTGTATTCAGTGAGTTCCTAATCCTGATAATTACCTTTTATAGGGTACAGAGAAATTAAATGCTATGTGGGGGAGTAATTACAATACAATTTACAATGCAGGTAATAACTATGATACATGGTGATGATATCATATAGGTTCTTTCTAATAATAATAGTCCTGTAATTATTTCGGCAGTTATTGCTGTGGACACCCCCTCAATCTGAAACGCATTTGATGAGATTCAGATTGTTTTTGAAGCGCTCGAGTATCTCACGCGTGACAGGTTTGGTGAAGATATCTGCGAGCTGATCGTTTGTTGAGATAAACCGTACATTAAGTCTACTCTGCACTATCATTTCTCGTACGAAGTGAAAGTCAATTTCTATGTGTATGAATTTTAGCACAAAAGTTGACAATTTCTATTTCAAAATTTTACTAAATTTTAGCACAAAAGTTTATCAAAAATATTAAAAAATTGTTTAATAGTTTTCAATCATTGTTTTAAACGTGTATGAATTTTAACATAATTTTATTTGTTATTTTTTATTAAACAAATTGTCGATGGGTGAGAGTTTATTGTATTGATTATTTTTATATGGGTGACTATTGGTTAAAAAAATATTTTAAAGGGTGGCTATTGGTAATATCACATTTTACGGATGACTATCGAAAAAACTCGTATTTTACGGATGGTTGCCGTAATTAACCCAAAATAAAATTGTTCTTTTGCAAGTTTTCTCTTTTTTTTTTTTCACTTAACCAAAATATTTAACTTTTGTGAGAGAATAACTGTAGAACGAGCTCACCTGAGCTCTGAACGGAGATTGACGAAGCAACGAGCGAGATTCAGGTCTAGAACCTCGCACACCGTTTAGGTGCCATACTAAACTTTACACAAACTATTCTAAACATACACAGACAATTGAATGACAAATAACTTGTACCATGAATAACCTCTCGAAGACTCCCCTTAAACACATGTTATATCCCGTTTGATTTGCTGGATAAATATATAAGGCAAAGCTCTACGGTGTAACTTGTCACGAAGATGCTTCAGTGAATTCACAAAACTGGTGATTGATTGAATAGAATTTCCCATGGAGACTGTTATGTTTTTACGTACTTGAATCTACCTCACGACAATGAACGAAAGTCAAAAACACAAACGTTTACGTGGTTCGCTAGCACAATTGGTGCTAACTACATCCACGGGCAAAGAAGATCCTTTATT
>JAWWMW010073024.1:0-13968 GCA_035048345.1 Echeveria elegans | reverse complement strand
CCACGTGGTCGCAATAATTATTTTTGAAATAACTTAATTTACATTAGCGACCATGCTACAGAGTCGAAATTTTTGCTACGTATTGATTTTCTGTAATCATTAGCGACCACGTGGTCGCTAATATTATTATATTTATAAGAAAAATGAATAAATATTAATATGAAATGATAAAATACATACAAAAATCTTTTAGCGACCACGTGGTCGCATACGTTTGGCGCCAAAATTTCCCTCCATTATTAGCGTCAACATTAGCGACCACGTGGTCGCTAAGTGGACTCTAAAATTTTTCGGAAAATTTTGGCACCAAAAGTAGTGTCTATTTTTTATTCTGAGTCGGAGTGGTCGCTAATTTGCGACCACTTTGGCTTGGTCGCTAAGTTGTGGTCGCTAAAACGTCAGTTTGATGTAATGTGAGTTTTGTTAGTGATGAAGATGACAGTAACCCGAATTGCGCTAAGAATCCATCAGTTGCAGTATTTGTGTTTCTCTAGGGATGGATCATTTGGATTTGATGCTGATGTATAGAGGAGGATGAAGATCCGACGTTTGCTTGATTGTTGCAGCAGCTAGCTTTAGAAAAGTTTGGTTTTTGCAGTTGTGGTGCAAGCAACTTATCAAATCCAAAAGCAATGCAAGGCCTCTCCAAAAATATACACATCTGAGAAATCCATTTATACATATTATTTCGGTTTTGGTTGATGTAAGTTTATTGGATCATCTCATTTATGTTTATGTTTTTTTTTGGGTTGAAGTAATCTTGAAATTTTCATCTTCTCTCATTTAATTGTGTGTTGTTTTTATTAGAGTGTTGGAAAATGACATTAATAGGGTTTCTTTCCAAAATGCTGAGACAAAGTGTTTGTGTTTGGCAATTACTTGTTTCGCTTTTCCAGCTTACATTTCCTTCCATTTTCTGCAAACAAGATGGGAAAAGCTCGCTCTCTTTCTCTCCACGAGTGTCCAAAAGACAATGCTTAATTTTCTTGTTGATATGAATCTTTTGATCTACTTAGAAGGTGATTAGTGAGTGGCTAAAGAGATTATTCTAAGTGATTTTTTCTCAATGATTAAGAATTAGTTCCCGATTAAGAGGTTGTTTTGAGTCGGTCAGGGTAATAATGTAACAACTTACATTACATTTTTGTGTTTGGTCAAAAAAGGTTAATTTCCTGTTTATAATTGTGAGTTTATGCTTCTTTTACTTGTTTTTGATTACAAGCAATGAATGGGTATACATATATCGACTATGTCATTTGAGACAATCATATTAAACTGTAATCCTCGCTGCTATCTTTTTTGATGTCTGAAGAGATGACTTACTGACGTGTGTAATGTGTATTTTTTTCATGTGTCAAAAGAAATTTGTAATAATTAGGGTGACCTAGTGTCATACCCAAGAAAACAATGATAACTTAGTTGAGAAAATCATTTTAGCTTTTTGATAGTTCTACTAGTAGTGAGGATTCTAAAATGTTGGTTTTGTTGAAAGGTCTTTGTAAAATATTTATAAAAGAGATGACAAAGGAATGATTTCACCAAAAGTACTCGTGAATTTTACGAATGATTTCCAAAAATAAAGTAGAAAAGGTTTGAAAAGGTTTGTTAAGTTCAGGCCTAGAAATGCGACTAATATGATAACCCTCATTGTCCGAATGTTGAGTTACTTATTGTAGAGATCAACTTTCTCAGCATTTTTACTAATTCCGTTGGTAACTTTCTAAGCTAGACTTTCGTCGCTCGCATGACATCATTGGTCAGACTGTTTGTCATGCTTACGATTTAAGAATGTTTAACCTCGTACATTACTAGTTTTTGCCCTTTCGGCGCAATAATAGTCTTGGTTCATCGGTTAGGATTATTCCCCGAGATTGTGTACTCGTGCGGTTTCTATTAGACACTTTGTCAAATACCTAACATACATCACATAAGCATAGGATAAACATATTTGGTTTAAACCTAAAACCTATTCATAAAATGAAAAAGAAATTCATTCAATCATTCATGAGTTCTCAGGGATTCATTAGACCCCCGACATCGAAGTAACTACTCACACATGGGTGAGATGTAATACATGACTGATTGAGATGAACTTAATGTACATAAAATGTGAACAAGAAAGAGTAGAAGTGTTTGGGAGGTAAACAAAAGAACAAGGTGTCTTCGCGTCGTGTCGGAGCTTGAATTTGATGAGAGCTTGGACTTGAAAAGTAGACAGAACCTTGTGAAAGGGGGAGAGTTTTTTCTCTATGGAAAATTTGATGTTTGATTGCTTCCAAGGCTCCCTTTTTATAGGTTTTTTTTGGAGATTCTTGGATTCAAAGAACTCCAAAAGCTTCCTCTTCCATCCTTATCCATCTGACTGAGATACTTATCCATTTGTTTTCCATAAATTGGGCCTTTGAATGATGAATAACTTGGTATTTTTCTTCTCAGATTTCGAAATGCAATATGGCCTGTCAAAGTCTCATTCTGGCGAATGGAATTTCTCATTCGGGCGAATGGAATTCATCTGCTTGTCTGCTTCGTTTCGTTTGGGCGAATGGACTTTTTCGTTCTCCCGAATGAAATCCCTGTCCCTTATGCACATCTCCTTCGATCGAATGACTTTTGGCTCAGCCGAACGACTTTTTAAACGTCTGAATCAGTCCTTGAGGTCAACATAAAAGTTGTAGATCTTTGAGTTGTCTTGCCAGTGCATTTTGTTTCACCTCAATCGGATAATGTATGCGTCCTGTGGAAGCTTCCAAAGCTCTGAAGATCCGAACTGTCCAAAAACTGCCAATTTTGCTCTTTTTTGCTCCATTTTTGCTTCGTATTGCTTTTTGTCTTTGAAATTAATAGAAAATGCATTTTGGACCAGAAACAACATTGTAAGCGTACCAAGTTCATACGATAAGTGTGATGAGAATAGGTGAAAATATGTCTAAATAATAGCCATATTTTACAACGATCAATTTGACATGAAACTGTGTTACAATGAAAGTTATATTTTTCACAGAATTGTAGCTTCTCTTATAACTTATAAGCCCGTTCTTCGTAGATAGTTAAAAATATAGACAACATTTTCACAAATATTTTGTTTACAACCCAGTTTGGCACCCCCGCCATGTTCCATAGAATATGTGATCCTAGAAGCTCAAAACGTTTTCACCAATAGGAAGGATATGAAAATTGAGATGCCAAAAGATAAATAAACATGCTTCAAGATATTCATCCGCCGTAGCTCCAACGTTAATGATTGTGCCGGGTTTCAAATCTTCGATCGAAACAAAACATCTATCCGGGAACAAAGTTTTTAAGTGTAATTCTGTGAAAAATGCTACTTCCATTGAAATAAATTCATGTCGGATGGTGGATGCTGGAAATTTGAGAGTAGCGATACTGTGGTTTATGGAAAAGTTTTGAAACTTATGGTGGTTTTGGGAAAATGGAGAAACTTACCCGTAATGCTAAGAAAATTTACGATTAACGCGTACATGCATACACAAAGTTAACGTAGCTGAAACGAAAAAAGACTTTCGGTGGTCGTTGGAAATTTTGGAATAACCGCATGGTAGCTCATGATTTTTATTTTTTTAAAAATTTATGGTTTCTCTGAAAACGAGTAAAGGAAATTTCAGGTATTAACCTTTTCATTCATATGTTGTTGTTTGTAGCATCCTAAGTGTAATGGAGCTCATCATTTTTGGATAAGTAGCTTTCAAATTGTTATTCTTTATTCAAATTGCCAATAAGTTTATGTTTCTGGTGATACACATCAAGAGAGAGTTTGTTACATATCTTATCTATCCTGTCCAGCAGAGGCTCAAAAGTGTGTCCTGGTGGTATTTGTGGCCATAGTCGGCTAGAATGACACACTTGATGAAACCTGCTGCGACTCTCCATCTCAATCATTAATGGCAATCTTGAGATTGGTTTGTTCAAGTGGTGGTGTGATGAAGCAGCTGTAAGCCACAACAATAAATATCCCAAAAGATGAAATCTTTGAATGGAATTGGACTTGGTGTTTGGCTGCTTGTTCCTGGCTCTACTTCTTGAGTTTTACTACAGGCTGTTCTGGAAGAAGAGGACTAATGGTTTTTCAAAGGCAGCAGCTACGAGGATGAGTGAGAGCTCATCAACTAGGGAATTTCTTTACATGTTTAGCTGTAAAAAGGTGTCATCTTTAAGCAATTGTGAATCCTCAGCAAATATGTGCTTCGGTCAGGACCAGTCAACAGTTAAGAAATAGCAATAGTGCTAAGGATAATGTGGGTTTTTATGCCAAACAGGACCCTCAATATATCTGTTAACAATCATGGAGGAAACAATGGAGGATTTGGTATCTGCTGATGCTGATGATGATGGCAGTGGCAGTAAGCTTGTGAAGAGCAGAAAAGCGTCTACAAATCTTAATGAGTCTAGGGTTGCTACTGCTTAGTGTTGATGAATCAACCCACACAACCACACCTTATCTGACACCACTGTCATCTCCATCATTCATGACTTCTCATCTTCTTCATCTTCAGCCCAATCCCCTCACCATGGATTCAATCCATTTCATGAGTCTTCTAGTTATGCTGAGTTCAGCAAGATTAAGGCCTCACCTCCACCAAAGTTCAGATTCCTGCAAGCTACAGAAGAGAAATTCCAAAGAAGACAAAAGATAGAAGAAGAACAAGCTGCTGCACATACTAATACTAATAAAGCTCCTAAATTTTGTAGTGTTTGATACCATTACCTTCACAGAGTTTGGTTTTCCGCACTTGCATTGCCTTTACCAGTTTACCTTACCTTTTGTTGCTTAACTGCTTCATTTATACCCCAATACTTGTTTGCGGTGAGTTTGTTGTTTGTTTATGGGGATCCAGGCTGCAGTGCAGTGGATGGGAGTGGGAGGGGTAAAAGGATAGGAGAGGTGAATCAAAAGCTCCAAACATACCACACTGGCTTGTCTAGTTGTCTTGAAATTGTCATTGTATAGTCAAGACAAGAGTGTCCTCCTAGTTTTCCATGTAAATGCATCACCGCACGTGGAAATCGAACTACTTTCTCTAATGAATGGAATGGTACTGCCTTGACAGAAATTTATGAGCAACTGCCAATGCAGTGCACAAAGTTTAGCACAAATTTGGGTACGAACTACGAACTTTTAACAACTGCATTAATATAAGGTTTCCTGACAACCTCGAAGTGAAAATAGTTGTAACAGTACAATGCCACAAAGCATGGACTAAGATACTACAACATGAATGGCTGTGATAAGTGAGATATGAGAAAGTTCACAGTTGTCATCCCCCACCAGCACTCATTGATATCTGTATACTGTATCATTGGGGATCTACCGCAAACTCACCGATACCCAGCTCAGCCAATAATGGTATCACCCCAGGTTCTCCCAACAAGCTGAAGGCAGATAACCCATAGTACGAATGATACAGGTCAGGTAGATTGCTTGGAAATTTACTGAAGCCACCATACTGGGAAAAGAATCATGAAAATATTATGAGCTGGAGGAGTCGGTGATAAAATCAAAATTAGGTCTCACATCTGCTACACTATTTAGAGCCAGACAGGGTACACCGGGTCGCCACTAAACATGCAAAAGCTTTGACAAAAAGGAAATCTTTTTCTTATTCAGCTGATTCATCATCCAAGGCCCTTACCTTTCCGGCACATCTCAGTTTGAACCATTCTGTAAATTTATTCACTAGTGGTATGTCACTGATTCCAAAATGTTTTTGACAATAAAAGAGTGGAAAACATTGATTCCTCGAGAAGGTAAAGAATCAATCAACATCTTTTAGTTCTGAAATTTTGTAGGTTCTCACTGCGAGGACATCCAGCCCAAGAATAGGGTATGTCAAGATTTCACGGCTCAAAACTAAACATAGGTTTCTTGACTGTTGGTATATCTAAGATGAATAGCACAACAGTAAAGCATCAAAAGACGAGCCGCACCTGGGTTTGGCAGGTTAGAAGAAAGTCACGCAAAGCTTTCTTATTAATAAACTTCTGAGCTCCTAGAATCTTAAGCGTCCCTCCGATCCTAAACAATAACAATGCTCGTGTCAGACAATAGGATGTCACTAACCCAACCACAACTTCTGGACACTAACTATACAGTAACACTCACCAAAATGCATAACAAGTATCACTATCCTTGTTGGATCTACCTTGATACCCACCATCATCTGCTTGCCGCTTTTGACAAAAGAAAAAAAGGAATAGCATTCAGACATATTATTGTTAATAAAAGAGGAAATAAGATCCTTTGACGCAAATGGAGCTGTGAGGAAATGAACATGGTCCACACTCATTAACAAAGCAACAAGAATGTTCAATTCAATAGCATTCTAAGTATAAGAATTAGATGACTTGAGCAATAAATATTTGTTATACTTCAGAAGACTGTTGAAAATACCTGCAAACACCACTCGAGCAACAAGGGAAAGTTGATTATGGATGTCTTATGAGTTCCCAACAAAATGTCACCTTCAATGAACCCCATCAGCTGCAAAGATGCTACAGCACAGTATGTTGCACCCCCTGTGTCACTAGAATAAATTCAATAAACATCAAAGAAAACTGCTGGCAGTAATAGTCATGTCAGACATCTATATAAGTACGTACTTGGTAAACAATGTAAGTTTTCTGTTTTTTTTGTCTCATGCTGATGTATACTACTTTTAAAGTTCAAACTACTAGATATTTCAACACTCAGAAAAAAATACTGCAACACACATGAATATTTTCACTGATGAGAAACAAGTGAAACACTGCATCGACATACAAAAGCATAGCCGCTCGAATGGTCAATATCATAACACAGTGATATAGACCGTTACAGAAAATTTACACACAGGCAAAAATATAGTGCACAATTCGCTCACCATGGGATTCTGATCCAGGTATCAAGCCAAAGCCACCGTCATATGACTAAAAAAACAGTGCAGTTGGTGAAAATATCCTCAAAAAACATCTCACGCAGAGATAAATTATGAAAAGTGAAAGAAAAAAACAATGAGTAACAATATACCTGGCACTTCGCTAAGTACTCCTTGGCTCTTTGCTTATCCATTCCGCTCCAATCATTCAGAAATGAAGATATGGCAGCTTCCATGCAGAATAAGTTATACTTGTAACTAGAGAAACGCATTATCTCAAGTGCATTCTACAATACCATAATTATTACTAAATTTTCTTACCAGCACAATAAATGAACCGGACATCCATCTCAGCTCCGATATGAATAGGCATAAAGCTGTAAAGGGAGTTGCAGAAAAAGAACATGTGAACAAATGTCCAATCTTAACCATGTGGTGAAGACGAATATTAGTACAAAAACCACGGCTAACACAAAATAGTTCATGTTAGTCTTTAATTGAAAATTTTCTGAGTTTGTCTTCAGTCAAAATGGACGCAAGTCTTCACGTGACAGTCAAGTTGGGCAGTAAGAGTTAATCAAGTGGCGAATCTCATAGTATTCATTGAAAACAATCACGCAGTACATGCCTCAAAGGGTATATCACGCAGGACATATCGTAACCACAAGTACCTTCCGTCTGGCTGTTGAAGGTTCTTCATAGATGTCACCATAGCGGAGGTGTCAAGTTTAGAAAAGTCAAGCCCAACAATCTTCAGAATGGACAAGGCAGAATATGTGCTTGCCAAATGACTGAGATTGTGAGATAGCATCTGTAAGATGCACATCAAAAGTTCATAACTATGCCGAGAAAAGAGTCTCAATTAAAATCATCCGACATTAATATCTTCACTGTAAATGCATTTTTTTATTCCAAGAAGTAATACATATACTAAAGGCTGATAAATCAGATTATTGTCTTTTCAGTTTTCATACCTCACTATCGTTCGGACGATGCTGTGGTGCTCTGCATCCATTAAACCCAAATAATTCACCTATATCAACCATTCACCATCACTTACAAATAATAATAAAAAAACAGAAAGGAAGCAGAAACTCTCTAACCAGTGTTACTAACAGCATAATGTTTTACCACAGCTCGTTCTACTCTTATCATGCGGATGCGCTTGAAAGGATAAAACCCATTCAATTACTGCCTCCTTATCTACCTGACCATAACAAAATTTTCAATGACATAAAGAACCGAAAATAGAAACGCCGTAAAAAGCGCCTAAACAACTCCAAACCTAAAGCACCAGAAAGACACATTTTTGTCAACATTTTATTAACCATTAGGAGTAAATCAAATATTGCAACGAATGGACGCAAGCTTCTAATTTGACTACTAGGCAATCTCTAGTGCTCTTAAAAGTTAAAACTCACCCTTTGTTGAAATTGAAAAAAGTTACAAAATTTTCAACACTAGCAGCGTGACTATGACTACTCAGATTGAGTACTAATGTGGGGAAATGTTTTGAGAGGTAATGAATGAAACTTACGCAGCGAAGATCGCCGAGCAACTGAAGAGCAGAGATGACGAAGTAAGCAAGAGTAAGACGGTTGATATCCTGGCCCTGGTACTCCGTCGGAAGCATTTGGTACATCATCTGGAAGAAGTAAACATGGCGATCTTTGTTGAACTCGTTGCTTGACTGACTCACATCGGTGTCGGAATCGTCATCGGAACTGCTCATCGCCGAAAGTCGGATAGATCTGCGTCCGCAACAAATCTAGCGCAAATACCTAGCGATATAGAATACAAACGGGTGCTACGCGTACTGTAGAGGTGGCGTTCCGTCTCTTAATTTCTCGAAATTAAAAATGGAAAAACTGTCAAACAAATTACCAACTTTTGGGATTCAGAAATTTTAACCCTCATCTCAAAAAAAAAATCCATTTATATGATGTACTTATTGTTGATGACGTCGTTTTTAACGGATGGTAATCGAAATCTCATTAGATAACGGAATATTTTGATACCTCTAGTATCGGCTAACTCAGTCGCATCTCTTGTGATTAGTCTCACTATCCATTTGGGTGCGAAATAAGTATCTACATACATTGCTTTACAGAGCCGGAATCCATAGCAGGTACCAACCTTCTTGAATCCAATATTTTAACCAAGTTGCTACAGTTGGACTCAAAGGTTACACACTCATAACAAAGCTTCTCAGCTAAGTATAAACCAGATAACAAGGCTTGGCTTTCCATTGATAAGTCACTACTCTGGTACGGAACATCGAAGGCAGTGACTTCTTGTATAGTGTTACTCATGTCCCTAGCAACTTGTCACGACCAGTTGTTTGTCATTTGGAGATTTGGGGTTCAACCTATCAAAGTTGACGAAGATCCCAACCAAGGGGATGAGGCGATACCCACATATATCAATGAAGTACTTGAATGGTTCAAGGACGTCATGCCCAATTTCTAAAGAGGTTACCACCAGTGAGGGAAATTGATCATAAGATTGAGTTTGAGCCATAAGCTCAGCCACCTACCAGGGCGCCATACTAGGTGTCTTTGCCGGAGTTGGAAGAGTTGTGAAGAAAACTTAAGAAGCTGTTGTATGTGGGGTACATCCAACCCTCGAAGGCTCCATACAGTGCACCAGTGTTGCTCGAGAAGAAGCATGACTGGTCACTACGACTTTGCATCAACTACCAGACGCTAAACAATATAAACATTAAGAACAAGTTTCACATGTCTTTTATCACTTATTTGTTTGATCAGCTAAGCCACGCACGCTACTTCTCTAAATTGGATCTCCGTCAAGGTACTACCAAGTTCGGATTGACGAAGGTGATGAACCGAAGACCACGTGTGTGACTCCTATGGAGCATATGAGTTCCTAGTGATGTCGTTTGGCTTGACGAATGCCCAATGACATTTCACAACTTGATGAACAAGATCTTCCATCCATACTTGGATTTCAGAGTGGTGTACTTGGACGAAATTGTCATCTATATGTATCCCGTTCCATAATATAGGTCCATTATTCCTTTTGGGATGTTTCAATGTACATGTCCACTTACTAATTTAGAATTTTTTTTTGAAATTATTTACTATATAACTCTTAGATTTAATGAATGAAATAAATACATATCTAATGCTTGTCATTTAAATACAATGATAAATTGAAGGGTAAAACAATTTTCTAAATAAGAGTGGAAAATGTATGCACTCCGTAAGAGTAAAAAAATGAATCAAATAAAATTTGTAACTATGCACAAAATTTGATGTTGAATCCTTATTTTGAGACGGATTCAGGATATTTTATGTAATTTTGAACTTCTATAATTAAAAAAGAGAAAACTGTCTTTTAAATCATCAACTTCTCAGTTTTATCCATTTAAATCCTCAACTCAAAAAAGTCAAAAAAAATTCTCAAAAAATCTTCAGTTAATGCCTATAATGGCAAAGTTAACATAAATTTAGAATTTTTTTTGAAAGTCAACTAAGAAGTTGAGTATTTTTTTTACTTTTTGGAGTTGAGTATTTAAATTGGAAAATTTGAAAAGTGAATAATTTAAAAGACAGTATTCCCATTAAAAAACCCAAATAAAATTAATGGAGTTTTTATATAGTTATGGGAATAATGTCATTTAAATCTCCAACTTTTCAGTTTTGCGCATTTAAATCCTCAACTCAGTTTTGTCCATTTAAATCCTCGACTTCTTAGTTGACTTTCAAAAAAAATCTTAAGTTTATGTTGACTGTGTCATTGTAGGCATCAACTGAACATTTAGGGTTTATGGTTTAGGCCTATAATGACAAAGTCAGCATAAACTTAAATTTTTTTTGAAAGTCAACTAAGAAGTTGAAGATTTAAATGGGCAAAACTGAGTTGAGGATTTAAATGGGCAAAACTGAAAAGTCGGGGGATTTAAATGACATTATTCCCAAATTGTTTTAAAGGATTGAAAAAAATAAAAATTCACAAAATTTAAATTTTGAGATTTTTTTCCGATTGAGTGAAATGTCATACAACACATAGACAATAAGAATAGAGCACAGTAAGCACTCAATATGAACAATGAACAATATAACTAGGATGAAACAATCTGCACAACTGAACTAGGAGTTGTGTTAGCTTTAACTAAGATTGAAACCTCAGCATGAAGAATTGGGATATCATCTTGATTGTTCCATTCCCACAGGGACAATATAGCTTTGTTTGTCAAGAAATCAGAAACTACGCTGTCTTCACGAAAAGAGTGGTGAAGATACCAATTATGTTGTTGGTGAAGGATGCTTATTCCTTTTTTAAACATGGAAATGAATGAATCTGGAATACCTGAGCTTGAGCCACTCTCTAAAGCCCAAATTGCATCCGTACTATCAGAATAGAATTTAGCAGATACACAGTTCGTGTCTTTGGCTAACTGCAGTGATTCGATCAAACCTCTTACCTCCTGTTCAACACCAGACAAACAGTCAACATTATAACCCGCCTTACATCTGAGTATGGCATCACCAAAAATTGCAACCGAAGACCAACCACCACATTTAGATAAATGAGACCAAGAGCCATCGCTGAAGAATTTTATAGATTCCAAATTATCCGTATTATAATCTGTTTGGTAACTGAATCCAGACAAATTCCTCTTTTCCAATTGAGTAAGGTAACCGTTAACCTTGATGCAGCAAGCGTTAATAGATAAAGCATTTTTCCCATGCGCTACTTTGATTTCGGTTAACCCAGATAACCCAAAAAGTCATGAAAATCAAGCGCAATAAATTTGCATCATCCTCAACCAGAATATATCAAATTCTGTCATCAATGGACCAATTATCTATATTCTGCCAAATTTTATTTTTCAGACCTAGTGAGCTCCAAGTGCAGTTTGCCCACCAGCAATCAAAGAATAAATGGATGACAAATTCTTAATCAAATTCGTAAAATGAGGTAGCAAATCATGGAAAATTCTCCAAGTAACCAATTTTACCATGTCAGGAATACTGATTCTCAAAAATTAGACCAAGTTCTGGTAATATCTGCCCATTTTGAAACTTCTCCACGTGTTAGTTCATTCGTTAGTTTTCACTGCCTTGTTAACTCATAACCCGATTTCACAGAGTAGGAACCTGAATCTGTAAACTTTCATCTCCATACAGACCCATTAGTGAGATAATCCTGATTTGAAAACCTCCAGTACCCCAATGATGCTTTTCCAAACACAAGAATCAGTTGTTTTTGGTTTAGTATCCAGTAAAGCTTGATGTCTAAAATATTTTGCTTTAAAGCAAGTCCTGATTTGTCAAGATTCTCCAAAGTTGCTTCATCAACATGGCTGCATTTAAACTTTCAAAACATCAAAAATCAAAACCTCCCCTGGATTTAACTTGTTGCATAATTTCCTTCCTTATCCAACATATAGCTCGGGCAGCAGAATCACCATTCCACCAAAAGTTGAGTACCAAACTAGACTTAATATTGTTGACAGTCTTGGATAATTTGAAGCAACTCATAGCATACAAAGGTGTAGATTGTAAACATGAATTTATTAATCTCTCTTTCTGCCCATGATAACATTGTGTATCTCCAAGCGTAAACTCTTTTGGCCATCTTATCCTCTAGACCTCTGAACGTCTCAATCCGATTGTTACTGATAACCATTGGAGGTTCTAGATATTGGGAATGATTTTTGACATGACCTATTCCTAAGTAACCTCCAAATATTTGTATCATATAAATATCTATGTTTGAAATGGTCATGAACTCCGATTTTGCAATATTAACTTTTTGGTCTGCTATCATCTCATACCAGTGTAACAAATGCTTCAGTTGGCTTAATTGTTGTAGTTCAGCTTTGACAAATATCAAGCAGTCATCTGCAAATAGCAGATGATTTAACCTCTGTAAACAACGTGCTATTCGAATTCCTTCCATCCGCCTCTTATCTTGCAATGAATTAATTTGTGTTGAAAATCATTCTTGGCATATTAGAAACAGGTATGTCGATAACTAATGAGTCGTATTTATACGCTCATCTAACGGCTTTAACCCATGTGTTTTTAGTGCATTTGTATATTCAAAATTACTCATTTCGTGTCGTTTTGCATTCCAGGTGTACAAAATAGGTAGAGAAGAAACGGGGCTTAAAAGCATCGATTTGGCACTAATTGAGGATAAGGGCAGAATGACCTCCCGCGCTTTAGAAGCTTCCAAAAGAAGCATCGTTGATCCATTGAAGATGAAATAAAATCCGTTAGAAAGCTGACTCGAAGAGATACAATTCATATATGGAGCTCAAAGTGTGATTCGAATATTAAGAGGATCAAAGATGAGCAAGAAGTCAGAAGACGGCGCGAGAGGAAGTGCTGCGAACCCGAGAGTGGCGCAGGTGATGAATAAATAGAGCGCCGCGGGTGAAGCACAATATAACTTGTTGACCATGCCAATTAGTTCTTCATTGTCCGTGCCGATTCGTTGATCATGACGTCAGCAACGAGCTTTTCTATTTGGACGTGTTTTTGGCAGATTAGACCTTTGCTACTTCGTAAACAAATGTACTAAAACACATGGGTTAAAGCCGTTAGATGAGCGTATAAATATGACTCATCAAGCCACCCCACACTTAAAATTGTTCGTCTCCGAACAAGAATTGGTGATCACGTTTCTTTTATTTATTTATTTTTATTGCATAATAAGTTTATCTCCACTTTAATTCTATGTCGTGTCGTGATGACACGACTAGTTTAAAAGTGTGGGGTAGGATAGTCTGTCGTGTCAGCATGTTAGGTTAATGAATTTTTTTTAGGAATGAATGGCGAGGATCGGACGTGTCTATCAGAGTATAATGATGTGAAATTGTCGAGTTATCTCTTCATTGTATTTTTTACTTGTGATAGTTGAACTTTGTTTGACACTGAGTTTATTGTAATTATGTTTTCTGAGTCGAGATAAACAGGGGATGTGGAGCTGATATCAATGTTCCATAGAGGTTTAACAAGCATTTGACGTTCGAAGGCTTTGATCATATGGTTGAATCAAAATAATGGAGGTTGACGCTTTGCAATCTTAAGGAACAAGGAATAGCTCAGTCACACAATAAGTCAAA
>JAWWMW010073003.1:0-13974 GCA_035048345.1 Echeveria elegans | reverse complement strand
CCAGTTCCTAATTACTTTTCTATTTTTATTTATTAGTTGCATGTGAGTCTGTCGCCTTAAGTACGATAAACAAAGTAAGGCAAAACATTGATCGCAGCGCCTATAACCAATATGCAATTCGGTACACAAACCTTACCAATTAAGCATGAGACTGAATACGTACCTGAATTCTCACATTTAGGTGGTAGCTTACATTGTAGGATGGCTGACACACTCACTCCCAATTGCACTTGTTCCCTTTGCGGTCATCTTCTTCTATTCGTACACAACTCCTTGAGAAACTTTGCGTATTTAGAGATTTGTTTGATGACATCAAGCAGCGAAATATTGATTTTAACCTTGCTAAACAACTCTAGAGTTTCTTTGTCCATTACTTGTTTATATGCTGAATCCTTGTGCATAGGAAAAGAAATAAGAATTTTAGTTGCATTAATTTTTTACCAATCACATTAGGTAACTCACAACATGAAACGTGTGAGTTCGGATGGGCAGAGGACGGTCTGGTCAATGCAAGTTTGACGTTGGCGCGGGTGATGAGTAAATCATCGGTGCGGGCAATGAAGAAATAGGCTGTCTCAGTTCTTCGTCATCCGCGCCACCTAGTTCGCTTCACCCACGCCACTCTCGGTTTGTGCACTGTTTTGCTCTGCATCGTGATTTCTTCCTTTCCTTAATGACACGACATTGACGTCGCTCCTCGGGTTAGGAATGGTCTGCGATGGAACTTTTCCACCGGTTCCTTGTTGTTGATTTACTGTTGCTGAAATCTGCGACATTTGTTTGGACAGTTCCTCTTGACCTTGAGGAAGTTGTTGCACTGTTTTATTGAGTTGTTGCATTGTGGGCAAGCTGCCCCACTGTTTCCTCCAGCGAATTACTTGGAGGCTTGTCATAGTGCATGTGTGCGCTGAGTTGACTGATGATTAGGATGTCGATACGATTGTTATTCTGGTTGGGCTGATTTGTTCAGTGTTGCTAAAAATTATTCTCATCCCTCCAACTAAATCCATTATTCTGCAACCCAAATCGATTCTGCTCATACCCTTAGTGATATTAGTTACTCTAGTTCTGATAACACCTACATCGTTTATTTCTCCCTTATCGTCTTGTAACTTAGGGCATGCATCAGTCACGTGTTCTATTGACATACAAATTCCACAAGGCTTCCACGTCGGTGCATGTGTAACAATCAGCTTTTGTAGGAGATCCTTCAACTCATGTGAGACATCCGCTTTCGCCACTATTCTTTGTCTCCCATGCTCTATCATCTCTTGGCGTCGACTGGTCTGCGCAAAATCTTTCACTAAATCCCAAATGTCCTCAGGGTACAGGTTCGTTACATTTCTTTGAACAGCGGCATCAAGCATCCTTCGCTCAAAAGGGACTAAACCATTAAGAAAATTCTCTATTAAAACCCTTTGCGGTATTCCATGGTTGTGACAGTCCGTTTCCAGCTTCTTGAAGCGCTCAAGATAATCATAAAGAGTTTCACTCGGTCCTTGTCTTGAGGCAGCAAGTTCTCTGCGCAACAACGCAACCTTTCCAACTGGATAATATTTATCCATGAATTTTCGCTGCAATTGTTCCCATGACCGAATCGAACCTACAAGGAGAGACAAAAGCCATAGCTTAGCATTTTCAACAACAAAGAAAGGGAAAGCTTTCAATTTAAATGCTTCTTCACCAACTTCACGTGGTTTCATTGTTGAGCAAATCACATGAAACTCCTTGAGATGTTGAATATGGTTTTTGAAAGCCCCTCCCGTAAATTTTGGAAGATGATGGATGATTTCATACTGGAATCCGAAGTTTCCCTCCTCTTGTTCCACGATGCACCATGGCTGCTCCAGCACCATTGGTGCTGATATCTCCTTCAAATTCTGTCTGCGGTGCCAGATGTCTACACTCAAAATGGGCATTCTCCCGTACGTAAGGTGGCGGGGACTCATCCCTACGATGGTCATTTGCAATCCTATTCCTGTTATGCATCGCTCGATTTTGATTGGGAGGATTATACTCTACCTCAAAGTCCTCATTGTTGTCACTTATAGCACTCCCGTGAGCAGACATAATGATGATTTTTTTATAGAATTAATATTAAAATGAAAAACCAAATAAATAAAAGAAATGCAAAAGAGAAAACTTCACTACGACGCAAGTCCCCGATTACGGTGCCAAAATTTGAAACCCATCGTCGTACGCGTCAAATCAATTTATTTTCCTACGAGCAGCTAGTGTAGCGGCAAGCAGGGTCGATCCACGAGGGAATTGGTAAGTGAATGTTTCCTGCAAATAAACTAAACTTGGGGGGTTTTGTGAGAATTTTGTGAACGCAATGAAAGTAAAAACACAGACAATTAATTAATATGATGAGAATGCACAATTTAAGACAGCTACTTGAAGCTCACGATTTATCATCGATATAAATCATGCAATTCATATTATCTCATACCTATAACACATTCCGGCAAAGGTAACGTGCATACAACTTCTAATATCGTTCTACATCGGGCAAACGTGAATAGAACTCTTACGGCAAAGTAGCTTGAACAATTAAGCGAGTTATATTAATGGGCGAACATTAATGCCCAATCCCTAATGTTCTACCTATTTTTACGGCTAAGTATAAATAAGTCAACTATAGAATCCAACTATTACAAGATAAATCGTAAGCAAATACTCAATAGTCTCATCAAGACAGAATCATAATAATAGGCATAGGGATTGACGCAAGATAATTAAATTGAAAGTAAGCGCGTATCTCAAAATCGTTCGTCACTAGCGTGTGTCTCAAACCGCAACTAAATATTTAGCTACACATAATCGTAATGAAATACATCATCAAACATAATTATGACGAAAGAATATAGAGAAATCGAACTCTGTCGTGCCTCCGGATTCTTCCTGCAGCTCTGCCTCTCTCTATCTGAATTATGAATAATCAGTTTTTTTTTCCTGCTACTAGGGTTTGTTTTCTATTGATGCTGATATTTTAGAAATAAGCAAACAAAGCCCAATAAGGAAATCGCACCGCTGACATCATCGCTGATGTCATCATCACTGGTCCGGGTGAAGACAAAGTACTCAGCGCGCGTAACAGCCAAATTGAGAACCGATTTGTTCCTTTCCCGCTCGGGTGCTCTTCGTCTCCCACGTCACTAGCGGGTTTCCAGATCTCGCGATGTTTTCTGCCTTCTACCTCGTTTTCGACCCTCGTAATAACTGAATCCATCTTCGAGCTCAACATAAGAATTGTAGCTCTTCGAGTCACCTTTCCAACATATTTTATTTCATTTTCAATGGATTAGCGGTGCTATTTCTGAAAGCTTCTAAAGCGCGGGAGGTCATTCGACCCTTGTCCTCAATTAATGTCAAATCGATGCTTTTAAGCTCCATTTCTTTCTAGCTATTCTCGTCCACCTGGAATGCAAAAATCACACGAAACAAGTAATTCTAAATATACAAATGCACTAAAACACATTGGTAAGCTATTAGATGAGCGTATAAATACGACTCATCAATAACACGGCAAAATGAGTATGGAATGAAGCCGTCGTTGGAAATATATGCATGCTTGGTTGATATGTTAGGCTGTGCCGGCAAGCTAAAGGAGGCTCTGGACTTTGTCCAAAAAATGCTTGTTAAACCAGGACCCAGTGTGAGGGGGTCTCTGATAAGTTCTTGCGTTGCTCATGGAAGATCAGAAATGCTAGAACTCGCATACGGTGTCCTAATTCGTATGGAACTTGACAATCCTTAAAACTACGCTCGCTGTAAAAAAAAAAGTGCTTTATCTATAAAGTGGATGTTGTGGCGAGTGTGATAACAATGATGAAGGCCAAAGGACAACCTCTGGTGCCCTCCCTCAAATATTTTCCTGGCTCCGCCTAGCCTCCAGCAAAATGAAACTACTGTTTATATATCAAACTATCATCCAACTTTATCAATACCTTCCAACAAGACAAAAAGAGGTCATTCTCGAATCTGGAAGAATATCACTAAATTCCAATGAATACAAATAAATACAGGACCGAGATATGCCTTTAGATGAATATAAACTACCTTAACCAGCTCCAACAAGTTCTGCTATCATGTACATAATTTAACATCTATCCACCGTTTCTTATGTTTCCAGTTGATAATTCGGTTCACCTCTCATCTCGATCAAACTTGTTCCAAGCCTCCTGAAAATGTAAAAAAAAAAAAACCCAAATTAAGAAAATGGTGAACACTGCACCAGGTATTCACACTGCAGCCAGTAATGAGAATTTGTTTAGATGGGTTTCCCTATTTGGTGACTGACGTAAAAATTTGACTTCAAGTTCAACGAGATGTTAAAAGAGTGCCAATGCAGCGCATGGAGAAACTTAAATTACACCACATGTGGTTCTTGGGTGCATGTTCTAGAGAACCAAACGTTCTACTTAGTATACTAACTACAAAGATTTGCATTTTTACTATTATACTCGTTTCAAATGTGCAAGTGTAAAAGAGAGCTAGGATCATCCTACCTTTAGAAGATCAAAAACTTTTTCACATATGTACTTCTGCCTAATGGTAGCACCTCGTTGCTGCAGCTTGTCCGGGTGAACAAAGAGAGTAGCTTTGCGGTAAGCTTTCTTTACGGCGTCAGCTGTCACAATCTCTGTCAGGTGAATAGCCTGCCAGCCGCTATCCGGCCCAAGTATCTGTCATCAGAATTATAACACAAAACAGTCACTAATAAATTTCTTTACTACTAGGCTAGCAAGCCTCGGTAAATGAATAATCACTCATGATGTTCAATTATCATATTATATAAGCAACAATTGTAGCAATTTGAAAAGTTGACTCACGCAGACAGATGTCTATTAAACATGAAATTAAATATTTTACTTATTTAATTTTAATCTCATGAAGAGACAAAATATATTAGAGTAGTTTCATTACGCCTGTTAAACCATAATACCATTTATAAAAAAACCCATATTAGGTTGCCGAAGAGGTGAGTTAATGTTTTCAGAACATACATATTGTAGGGTGGATAGCAAGGCACGCAAGTTCCCGGTTTTGCCGCGTGCCCATCTTTTCACATCCGCGTCCAAAACTTCTGCCAGTCTCTGCATAAGAATAAAAAAAGCAGATATAAAGGAAATCCTTGCCTCCTTGGAAATGTGAAAGACACCTTAATGTGGTACTTACATTCCGTTCAGCCTGCTCCCTCTGGACAAGTAAATCACGCATATTCTTCTCCGCAAGAGCTTTTGCCTGAGAAGTATTGAATATGAAAGAATACATAAATATTTTACTACTAAAAACTGACAACAGAAGATAACCCAGATAGCATTAGAAAAGCAGACATACTGCTCTTTCAGCTATTCGCTGATGTCTTTCATTTCTAGCCTTAAACCTTAGAGCCGATTCACTTGGTTTGTCCTCATAAAGTTTTTCCTTTGAAGCTGAACCTAAGTATTGATGGAAGGTAATGTTAGGGCTTAGGAGTAGGATACATGTGACACCTCAAAAGCTCTTGGATCAATAACTGAAAAGCGCAAGTGTGAGTCGACGGAATATCACATACCATATTCATCACTAGAAGTACTGGCCGATCTAGAACTGCTTTCTGTTACCTGTTCCTGTATCATAAAGTATAGTTATAAAGAGGAAAATGATAAAGCAATGGATTCGAATTGGGAACATGAAAGCCAGAAATTAACCTTTCTAGACATTGCCTTTTCCAAGGCCCGCTGCCTCGCTTCTGTAGTTGCTCTCTCAACAGCAGCACGTTCAAGTTCAGCCTTCCGTTTAGCCTCCAGTGAGTTTCTCTCTGATGATAGTTTAGCCTCTGAGGATGTTCTTTGAGACCGTTCTCGACCATCTGAGTTTATTTTTTGATGCGCATCTGCTTTAGCCCTATCTGCGGCTGCTCTTTCTCGAACTTGGGCATTAGCTCTCTCCAAGGCTATTCTTTCTTGAGATTCCAAATTCGTTTTTTCCTTGGCAGATGTTTCTCGAGCTACAGCATTTGCTCTTTCCATGGCAGCTCTTTCTCGAGCTTCAATGAAAGCTCTCTCGCGAGCTTCTCGGATTGCTCTTTCGACTACAATTTTTTCTAGTTCCTTTGCTCTCTTTAAATTTTTAACAATTTCCTGGTCTGGTGTCACTTCTTTGTGCATGCGATTTGGAACTGTCTCGTCCATCAATGTTGGTTTATCTTCATCTATTTTCACTTTTCCTGAGATATGACTTATGTCATTATCATTGGCTGTTTCCTTGGTCTTTCCTTTCACTTCACCAAAAAATTTTAAATCACGTGCTTCATCTTGTTTATTGCTTTTATCCTTCAACCCGTCTCCAAAAATCCACTTCCAGTTAGAAGCTTGTTCAATATTATCAGTGCATGTTTCCTTCTTATCTGACCTCTGTTCAAATCCATGCGACGGAGTAACATCAGGGGCGTCACTATTTGAGACAGATTTCATGTTATGCCTGCTGGTGTTTGTGTTGTGCTGTTCACTGTCTGTGCACCTTTTATCAGATAAATCATCCACGTGATGCATCTCCACTTCAGCTTCAGATAAATTTTCATCCGAAATGTCATCTTGCACATCATTTAAACCATCCTGTTGTAAAACCTTCGTCTTGTGGGTACTTTCTGCATTGTCTACTAAGCTTTCATCAACCATGAGATGATTTGATCTCCTAGCTGTCTCAGAATCCATTTCTCTGTGTTCATATACATTAGAAGGCGGAATGTTACATGTCTGAATTCCCTCTTTCTTCATATCACACGCTTCATGAGTCGGTGCCATTGCAGTACAGTTTTCAGATTCTGAACAAGACAAAGCCTCCTCAGACTGAGACTCTGGATGATTTGCATTATAGTTCTCATTTTCTATACAATCGCTCCTTTTCTCAACTTCTTGATACTTGTTTGAATCAAACGCTAAGGGACTGTTTCTCTGTACCTCCCTAGTTTCCATAAAAACAGAGTCACTGCATTTATGAATGCTGCTTTCATTTACCTCAAATGCCTCAGGTGATTCAAAGCTGTCTTCATTTCCCTTTCTATTACCAGAGAAATTCAGAGTTTCAGTATTATCCTGTTGCCTCGGACTCTCCACAAGCTGCACGGGCCCCTTCAAATTTAAATCCTTTGTGATTCCCAGTCTTATTGTATCATTAACATTGACATTTTCTTTCCCTAGTTCCACTGATTCAGAAGCTTCATCTTGCTTGATATTATAGATTTTTTTCCAAAGCATTCCAAAGGTTCGCTTAATCTCGTCCTTAACATTGACGTCGTCTGTCCCTTTCATGCGGTCTTCTTGTTCGACAGCTTTCCCCTCATCTACTTTACTATCTTGCTGACTGGAAATTTCCTCCATTTGCTTACACGGTTCTTCTTCAGAAGACATTATGATCTCGGGCACCGACTCTTTTGCGATTTCCTCCGAGTTTTCACTGCATAGTTCACAGGATGCAGCATCACCTGGAACAGCTTCTGCATTAGTAGAAAATTCATCGTATACCTCCTCATGTCGAACCATTTCCTCGGGTAAAGTGACAGTATTCAACGAATTATGAGTCATCCCTATTTCTTCTGAGGATCGTGTTTTTATTACAAATCTCTCATGATCTGGAGGGTCTTGGACTGTGTCAGCGCATAGTATTGGGACCTCAAACACTTGCTTTTGAATTTTCCATTTCTTACGCTCAGGCTTCTCTGCTGATTGTGTAGCCCCTTCTGCCCCTTCCGTATTATGCCCTACATTTCCTTCATTCTCTTCTACAACTTCATCACCCAAGACAGGGAGTTCAAAATTCTCACGAGGGATTTCCCATTTCTTTCTTCCATGCCTGTCCATCTTTCTTTCTATTTCATTACTATCCTGCTTCATATTATCTTGAATATCAGAAACCCCAATTTCCAACTCTGGGAGCTCAAATGTTTCCTTGGAAATGTCCCACTTTCTCCTTTCCTGCCTCTCAACCTGTTGAATATGGTTCTCACTGAGCTGCTCAACTTCAGTGGTCTCTTTATGCTTAATAGAGTCTGGAAGAGGTTCAAAAAGTTGAATTTCAGCTTCTGGTTCAGTATTCACATGCTTAGAATCCCATGAAGTCGATTCGGTTTCAGTAGCATCTTCATTACCTGCAGCATCTACAGTGACATTGTTGTTTTCGAAGCCTCTGACATTCATAATTTCATGACCTTCTTCAGTGGCATCTGCTTCTAGCCCTGCATCGTCCAGTAGCTCTTCTCGATCTTGTTGTGCTCTGAGGTCAGGATCGCGGGAATTTTTGTCATCTCTTTCTTGATATTGTGGCTCAAAAGTACAAGGCATTGATCTAGATTCTTCTATTGCATCGGCTGCAGACTCTTCTGCCGGATCATCTGTGCTGATTAGTTCAACCTCTGAGCCTTCAAGGTGCAACGATTCAGGGTCAGCACAGAAAGCTGAGTCAGTTTCTACCCTTGCAGCACAGTCCAACATTTCTGTACTAAGGTCTTCATGTTCGTTTTGAAAACCCACACTGGATTCGCTTGTTGTGTCTTTCCCATCATCCACAACTATCAGATCCTCATTTGATTTGTCATAAAATGGCGCTATATCATTTTCGGAAATAATGATAGCTTCATTGTTCGACATAGTTTGCTCAGTCATATCAACTGTTCCCTCAATTTCAACACCTGTATCCCGATTTGCACTGTTGAAAAACGATGAGGCACCATCTTCTGAGGTAATCTTTGTTCTGGGTGACACAATAAACAGAACTGACGATTCTTCACTTATATCAGCCTCCTCAACTATTGGATCCTCATCTGCGTAGTTAAAAAATGGCACTGTTGTTTTTTCTGAGCTAAACTTGACCTCGTTGTCATGTATCACCATATTGTGCAATGCCCCATTCTCACTTCCATTAGCCTCTTCAACAATCAGATCCACTTTTAAAACTGCTGCTGTCACTTCTTCTGAGGTAACCTTTGCGTCACATTTTACATTAATTTGCAATGAGATGTCCTCATTTTTATCAGTCTCTTCAACAACAGGATTCTCATCTGAGTTGTTCACAACCGTTGCTGTCTTTTCATCAGAAACCAGTGCCTCCTTCATCAGAATGTTCTGCAGCTGGACGTCATCAGTCTCTTTGACAATTTGATCGTGATGTATGTTGTTAAGGCTTGGAGGCAAGGTATCTTCACTGGTAACAGGTACTTCAGGGACCACCATATTCTCCATTTCCTCAATTTCACCCAGATTTTTTTCAGCAGAAAAATGATGATCCTTCTCACTGATTTCGTCATCAGTATCTGAAGGCACCCAATTCTCTTCAGCACTCGCATAATCTTGTGAATCCGTATCCTCAGTATCTAACACCTGATCATGTGGATCCAACTCCGATTCCTCCACATTTTCTTCTTCCAATAAAGTCAAATCAGAAGAGGCATGGTCTTCACTTTCAACATTAATAGCTTCATTCCTGTCAGTGTCAATATGTTCAGTTGCGGCTACCGCATCCTGTTTAACTATATCGTAATGGAAACTCTGCATCTTAGAACCTTGGTTTCTACTGTTCATAGCCTCTTTGGACTCTTTTTCTGCCCCAGTATATGATTCAGGACTCCTGTTAAGAAAAGCTTCCTTGTCAGCTGAGTTCGCTTTTGTCTCTCCCTTTACAACATTCGGCACTATTGAGCAATCTGCTTCCAGAACATTCCTAATCTGCCCAGAACCTGCAACGATACCAGGCAATGCGACATCTTCTATTCTGGGTGATTGAGGACTGTTGTCATGGAAAACTTCCTCACTAGTTGAAGTCACTTCTGTCTCCCTCTTTTCAATATTTGGCACTATTGAGCAATCTGCTTTCGGAACAATCCTAATCTGCCCATAACCTGCAACTATACCAAGCAATGCTGCATCTTTTCTGGGTGATTCAGGACTTTCGTTAAGAAAAACTTCCTGGCTGGCTGAGATCACTTCTGCCTCTCTCTTTTCAACATTTGGCACTATTAAGCAATCCGCTTCTGGAAAAATCCTAATCTTCTCAGAACCTGCAACAATACCAGGCAATGTTACGTCTTCTGTTCTGGGTGCCAACTTTTGATCCATTATGCTACTATAAACAGCCAGCTTCTCGTGAAAACTGTTAATTTTCGGTAGTGCATGTAGTGTAGATGCAGATTCTTGTGTTTTTTTCCTCAAGGAACTTTGCATCTCGACAGCCTTTATTTGATCAGGTTTACTGAATGTACTGAATTCTGTTCCTTGATTTGATCTTTCAATTACCATATCAGCTGAGGTCATTTTCATCTCTGAACCAATAGGCCATGGAGCACTGTTAGCTGCACTAGTGCTTAAGTTGTTTTGATTTTTTGCCGGCGCTGCTTCGAAATTTTTTGGATTCTCATTGACTTTGGAGTTATGCTCCTCCTTTGCGATCTTTACTTGCCCCGATTTCCTAGCCATTGCAAGACTCATAAAACCTTTGACACCATTCGACTCTTTTGCAACATTTATCAAAGCTTGTGCTTCTTTTATAGCCTTCCTGACAGCAGCTGCCGAAACAGATGCCTCCGAATGTTTGTCTATACCATCGTCAGAGGAACATGGTGAGTTGTTGGCACTTAAATGGGTACTTCTTTTGGACACGTCAATCTTTGACGTTGAAGTTTTTATCTTGGCAGCGCCCACATGCTCAACTTCATTTTTGGACATAACGCCATTAGACAGATGCCCGTCAGAATCCCCGTGTGTGCCATCACTGCCAACATCTCTCGAGACAGTTACTTCTGGATTTTCCTTACCTTCAATGGCAATGTTCATTTTACTAAAGCTCTGCTGAGACTGCGTAGCTGGAGCAAAGTCGGATCGCTCATGAGGCGCGGCATCACTTGCATCGGGTTGGGAATATTTTACGGAAGGTCCTTTGGAACCATTTACAACCTGGAATTTGACATCTCGTACCGAATTACGGTAATTGTCACCTTTAGCATTTACACTACCATGACTGTTAAGTGCAATAGAGTTCCCAGCCGCTAGTTTGGGGGTACCATGAGCACTGCCATGCTCATGGGTGAGATCAAGGGAAAGATTGGATGTTACTGCATTACGCTTAACCACACTTTCATCCTCATTATCATCTATTTTAATAGGCTTATCCAGACCATGCATATTCCGGACACACACACCTTCTAAGGAATTGTTTGATCCACTATGGCTCTCTCTGTGGGCATTATGTCGGTACACGTCACTGTAGGTAGACATGGAACCACCCAAATGCAGACTTGAATCAGTCGCAGCAGTAGCTTCAGACGTTTGCACTTTAGGCCTGATTATATTAGTTTCCATCTGGGTATTACTAGAAATGGACTTATCTGAACCAGATCCATTTCTAGATCTGTTATCAATTTCTATAAATCTATCACCACCATGTTTGGGAAGTCCACTAGAACTTGCACTCCTGGAGTGTTTTCCTACTGGCAGCTCATCACCGTATTGCTTAAAGTTATTTGTTGTTGTATCTGATCTGCTAACAATGGCCTTCTTCAGTGGGACAGTTCCATCAAATGAGCTTGCAGGCACTGGTCCCTTAGAAAGTCTTCCCAGGCCATATCTTTCATCTGGATCACCTTTCACTCCACTAATAGTTTTGCCTGAAGACATGCTATGCTTCTTTTCCCATAAAGATTCATGAGGCAGTTTTTGACTATATTCCACATCTGTAGACCGATCTGTCCCTCCAGAATGAGAATGTGAGTCATTTGCTCTCCTATACATCAAAATAACAAATAGGTTAGTGTTAATTCCCACATAATTTTAATGATAATATGAAAAAACTGTCATAATATCTGAGTAATGTAAACTCATTTCGAGAAAAATGTTTTCAAGTGAAAGCAACTACTTCCTAAATTGAGAACCAAATCAATAGCATGAAGTAGCAACATCAGGAATCAAGTACATGACGAAGCATACTATCCACAATCTAACTCAGATTTAAGTAAAAGTGAAAATTTTAAGACAGTAACGTAGCAAACACTGCTTCTGCATTAACAGACTCCCAAAATAAAAGTTTGTTTGACACGTCCTTGCTATATATAGTTGATACTCGACAGAACTAATAAACACAGCAACGTTTAAGACCATGTTTGACTAAAAAAACCGCATCAGCTAGAATCAAATCACAGTCTAAGGCCTGTAGTAGAAATACACACTGCCGAGTACTGTCTACATAGCAACTGACATCAGTTACAGCAGAGTCACTACGTAGAGAAATAACAAAAAGCGTCTCACAACACAACACAATGTCGACCATTTTCAAAGGGCGAGTGGAATAACCAAACCAAAACAAAACAAAAAAGCTTGCAGTGTCCATATCCATACCTACTAACTCCATCAGCAGCAACAGAGAATACGTCCTCGTAAGCGAAACCAATTTTTGCATCAGTGAATCCCCCAAACACATTTCCATAATCCACCAAAACCTCATCATCAGCCTCCCTTATATGAAACTCATCAAGATCAAGCACAGGTATGGAAGAGGGCTTAGAAGAAGAACAATTGAAAATCTCCGCATAATCCTTAACACCAGGCGTAAAGGTCGGCGCCCTGACTTTGGGCCCTGAGACAAAAACATCGTCATAAGCACCTTTGCTCCGGAATCCAAAAACACTCCTTGGCTGATTGTGGGGCGGACGCGAACAATCTGCCATCTCCAACTCCGATAAATCCAAACTGCAGGAACACAAAACAACAGAAAAAATAATCAGAGAAAGAGACGGCGCCGAAATCAATTGAATCAACAAAAGGAGGAAAAAAAGGGGTTGAATAGGGTTTACGCGGTTTTACCGTTTTGGTATCTTAGACAGACATTGACTGAGTGTGCGAGTGGGGGGTTTATGATCCGGTGAGGGGAAATGAGGGAGTGGGAATGGTGGGGGTGGGGGTGCGGCGGCAGAAGGAGACGGAAATTGAAACGGAGGAGAGAGAGATTTTTCAGAGACGTTGGAAGGAGAGAGCAAATCGGAAGAAAATGAAAGCAGTGAAAAAAAAAGTTGAAAGCTGTAGACAGAAGAGACAGTGAGAGATGGTGAGAACATAACCAGACGAGACCCACTCGCGCGTGTTAAACACACACCGCGTGACGGAGTAGATATGTCCTCCACCTTTTTTTTTTATATATAATTGCGTTTCAACACATGCATGATTACATTTTTTTGAACGGAACTAACCTATTAATTTTATTTTTATAGAAAATTACAGGTAAGCACACTTCTGTCTGCAATTTTTTATTTTTTGAACGGAACCGCTTCCAACCACTTTTCCATTAACTAATTATTATTTTATAAAAATATTGTTCAAAACTCAAAAAAGTCTCAAAAATTCTTTTAAAATGCAATTTTTAAAATTAAAAAGCTTTAATTTTTTCGAAAATAAAATTACATACATATTTTTGTAAGATGTTTTGGTACAATTGCAGAAAAAAGTGCAATTTGATGGTCGAATAATTTGATGAATACAATCTTTTTTACAATTTGATGGTCGAAAATAAAATAACATATCATCAACATCCCCATGCACCACAACTGATGAATGATTAATGTAAAAAGTAAATTGTGCAAAATCACTTGTATAATGTACTGTTTTGCACAAAACCACTACTATAAATTGTTTTCACTTAACCACTTATATAACATCTCAAGTTTACAAATGACCACCATTGTAAATATGAAAAAATTATAAAAATTATTTAAAATGCAAAAAAAAAAATTAAAATACAAACAATTATACCGTATAAGAAATAAATTATATTAATTTTAATATAGTTTAAAGAATATTAAACCGAAGTTTTTAATTTTTTTATATATGTAAAATTTATAGAAAATTTTATTATTTTTTAAAATTAAAAAATTTTCTAAAAATATAAAATTTCAAAATGAACCAAAGTCAAACAATGTTTAATTATATTATGTATATTTGTTTTATACTT
>JAWWMW010072992.1:0-13974 GCA_035048345.1 Echeveria elegans | reverse complement strand
GATTACTTTTGTATCATTTGGACACCAAAAAAATTTCAAGTTTTTATTTACATAAACAAAACTACTACGCACCGGTACTATGCACCGGTATTTCATAATAACGGTGTGTAGTTTGTACTTTTTTTAAAAAAAATTATTTAAAAAAATTTTATTTTGCAATTTATTTCGTATAAATTGATGGATGTATGGTGGGTGAGGTATGTGCTTCCCTATTTTGGTCTTTAAAATCCAATTTATTTTGTAATTATTTCGTATAAATTGATGGGTGTATGGGTGGGGGTATGGACTTGACTATTTTGGTCTTTTGTGGTGGGGCCATCGGGGGGTGCGGGTGGGGGTGCGATCAGTCACCCCCAATAATATCCAGACCTGCATTGTCAATTGCAGTCGGATAAAATTAAGTATTTTTCATGGAAGGTCCAATAGGCCCTCACCTGCCAAAATTGCATTCTGATAAAACTACACAATTTTCATAAAAAGGTTGAATCCGTGATAGAAATAAAATTTATTTACTAAAAAAAGTATGGAAACTGAAACGGAAAGCTTATTAGCTTTATTCCAAATCAAACAAGAAATGATGAAGACATATTTTTTGATGATTTGCGTCATTCAGTGCCAAAGAAGAGCTTGAAGCGATCAAACGGTCGCTTGTTTGGATGACCCTTTTTGTTGCGTCTCATGTCCATGCGCTGCTTGACTTTTAACTGCTTCAAGAGCTTGAATCAGTCCCTCCAGGCATTTATCTGCATTGGGTTGTTCTGACTTGGAGACATCAGCTTCTCACCCACATCAGATGGACTCATATTAACTTCACTTAACATCTGCCTAATCTTGTCAAACAAACCATTTGAATCAAGTCCCATGTAGTTCTTTGCCAATACCTTAAACGCCTCGAATGTGCAGTAAGACATCTCGATATGAAGGTCCATTTTGTCTCTACGTATCAATCCAGGATCAAGCTTGTCTACATGATTTGTTATGAAAATGATGATCCTTTTCTGATCCGCAAGATGACTATAACCCATCAATGAAATTCAGCAGTCCGGATAATGTCACCGTGGTCTCGTTCAATCTCTTCGGTCAGAATTGGAACTCATTTTGTCTAGTCCCCATAAACACTCCGGCAGGTTTGGTTCTGTTTTTCTTCTTCCGGTCTCCTGTAAGATCTATGGAACAGTCAACGTCTTCTATCACAATTATAGATTTACTCGACGTCTCGATTAATAATTTCCTTAGCTCCATGTTTTCCATCACTGATGTCAACTCCAAGTCATATATGTCATACTTCATAAAGTTCGCGATCGCTGCAATCATAGTCGATTTCCTGTCCCTGGAGGACCATCACTGTCGCTGCAATCATAACCCATCGGCCATCGCGATCGCAGCTCAAACGCAATGTTACTGTACAATCTCCTCTGCTGATTCCTAAGCTGCTTAGCCTTAACCTGCTCTAGTACGTAGCTAAGATACTCTGCTGTCACGACTTCCCGATCAGTTTTTCTGAATGTGAGTCTGTAGTAATGCTTGGCAGAGTTCGACTGTGGGTATAGTGATATTATCTGGCCTTCAGGTCTGGAGTTCCTTGATGCCCACCTCAGCTTAACTCCCTTATAACTCTCCGATAAGTCCACAGTGTCACCCATTGTCAGCACTATATCATCAGTGTGTTTCACCACATGGCCTTTTAGCTCTTTTGCCTGGCCTATTGATTTAGACCCAAGATATTTTTCTATGGTGACAAAAGCTTCGCTGCGCCTGTGGCCAATGTACTCGTTGAATGTGATGTGGATGTATGGATCGAAGTAGTTTTCCATCTTGTGCAAAAGCCCCTCCACTTGGATAAGTATTATCCGTAGAGGGTAAAATTCTTGAATAGTTGCCCATACGAACATGAAGCTCGCGATCGCTGAGCTTATTTGGATCCAGTTGTCCCTTAAGGTATCTACTGCAACAATGCTCTCAACTTCTTCACTGATCTGAAATCTGTGTTATTGCAAATGGACAACTTAGTTCAGGTGTATTTATACGCGAAGGTGGCCGCAGCACTAAAGGCATCAACACCTTGATGCTAAATGGTTCATATAATAATCTACCGTTCAATGGCTCATTGATCTGGCGATCAGGTGAAGATAAGTTGGCAAAGATCTAAACGATATTCATGCAATTTTTATGTTGTTAGGAACCAGCTCTGTTGACTGTTGGTTCCTTTGCCCATTTTTGTTATCAATTGTGGGAATGTTTTTTTAAAAAGAAAATTGGGACACAAGTACGCGTTTCAAGGGGTGGAGAGTGTGATTGTCTTTTTGTTAGTGGGATTGTCATAGTTTGGACATGAAGAAGAAGAAGAAGAAGATTGGTTTGGTGGTGTGTTTGTTCTTCATTTCAGAACCACAGAAGGTATGCTTTGGGCCTTAAAAAAGTGTTTTGGAATCGTTTATAGTGTTGTTTAATTGCTACTCTTATGGATAAAGTAACTAAGGAAATCTTCACATGTTTTTCATGTTTGGTTTTTTGTTTGAAGCTTTCTAAGAATCTTGGATTGATGTAATGATGAAGCAACTATAAGCCCATTGGCATCAAAATGAAGTACTGATCTTTGATTGTAGTACTCCCTCCGTCCCCAAATGATCTTTTTATTTAGGTACATGATACGATAATTAAGGAATAATGAGAGTGAGAGAGTAAAAATAACATAAAAGTAAGTAAGAAAAAGATAAAATAGGAAAGAGAGAGTGTTGTGAGAGTGAATTAGTTGACATAAAAGAAAATAGAAAAAACTTTAGTGAATACTTAAATTGAAAAATAGGAAGAACAAAAGAGTACTAAGAGTAATTTGTAATTGGGTATTCCTTCATGCTGTCTATGAAGCATTACATCAATTCTAGTTTGGAGAGATATTCAAGAGAATGAAAGGTCCAAAATTTGAATTAAATGGCCTTTTTTAGATGAACTCTTGAGTGTGTCTTGAAGGTTGATGATCAGAGTTTTTTTATTTTTTACAATGGCAAATCTTAAACTGAGGAAACCACTCTGCCCAAATCCAGAATGCCAGCACAGTTTGACTTGGGAAGATGTTTTTCCTTGCAATAACAATCCTTCAGATCGAATCAACATATCCAAATTTCACATTTCACCCCGAAGATTTCTTAACTAAGTAGTGCAGTGCAGTGCGTAGGAAACCTCATATTCAAAAAACAGCAACAAAATGTACAGCAGTCTCGACTCCTAGTCTTACCGTTAGGTTTAGTTGCTACTTCATCAACATAGATAACATTCATCAATGCCTGTGGTGTTTAGTACACTAGGAAGTAAAAACTTCGGCTACCATGGCCAGAAAAAAAAACTAGATTGCCAAAATGTTGGATTAGACATCATGATCTCCACATTCACAATATTTTCTTATGCTGTATCAGGGGAATACACTGGTATCTAAAAGGCATCAAATTGACCTTGTTAAAAGTGCACTCAAGGTATTTCACAGACCACCAAAAAGGAAAAAAAAAACTTGAATAATCAAAGTGACAAACTTGGAAGTTGGAAACAAATCTTAAGCGGAATACACATTACTGATGTGAAACCCTCGAAATATGCACACCTTTAAGTTTCAGTACAATCACAAACAATATTAACTGTTTATCCGGAGGATAAAAGTTTTCCAAACATTTATCAAACCATGAATGAGACAGAAGAACACGCAGCAGCTCAAGCTTACTTGTAGTGCACGATTTTTCTCTCCAACTCATCCTTTTTTGCACCAACAATCCTGTCAATAATCTTTCCATTTTTCATCAGCACAAATGTCGGCATTGCCTGAACATCAAACTCCCTCGACACTCCCTGCAACAAACGCAAACACAATTTCATCAAACTCCTATTAAACTTTTTACTCAACAACATTCCGATACACATAATAACTATGAACGAGATGAGTCAAGGCAAACTAACCGGCAACTCATCCGCGTCAATTTTTGCAAATGAAACTTCCGGGAACCTATTAGCCATGTCGATAAATATTGGCGCCATGAACTTGCACGGCCCGCACCACGCGGCAGTGAAATCAATCACCAGCTTCAACCACAACAAAGTCAACGACACAAAACAATATTCAAAATCGAAAAAGCCCTATACTGTAGAGGAATTTCAATTTAGGGTTTAGAGAGGATCGATCGGGTTACCAGTTTATTGGTATCCTTGATCGAGTTCAGATGCAGCTGCCACCTTTCTTCGGAATGGAACGACGCGAAGTTACCGTGATCGGTTTGGACGGCGGAAGCTTCACCGCCGACAATGCTAGACAAAAGACCTCCCATTGCTTGAACGAGAGAGAAAGTAAGTCAACGGAAGATGACGAGATTATATTTATACTCGGTTCAACCAATTGAACCGCCTGACAACGCGTTTAAGATCCGTTCAAATCTTTAATCGAACCGTTTACGCTTTTTGAATGTAAATGTGCTGACTGCTCTGTCTGTCTTGAAGAAGGCGTTCACTGCGTGTAGAGACGACGCCACGGCGTCGTCCTGAGAAGGCAGCATGGAGCCAGGCTGACCCGTAAATTTGACAAGGCCTAAAATGAGGGAGCGGCATGCCGGCATTCCTTTACACTCGCATTCAACCGTGTCTAAATATAAACACAACCGCTAACATGGTGATGGTCTAGTGGAGAATTCCTTATCTTGGTACCCTTGACACCATTCTTCCCACATAGGTGTGAAAGTTGTTTATTCTTTCTATTTTGGTGGAGAATGTATGTTGTTATTCTTCCACTTGCAAATGGAAGGTAAACATGAAGTTAAATGTATGCCCATTATGTACCCACTATCAAAATATATAGAAACACGGCATGAAGCTGGCCTACCATCCTCACCCTGACTTCCTGAGGATGCCACTAATGAAATCAACGAACATGTCCACCATGCTATTGAGGGATTCAACAGCACTAGGAGGCAGTTGAAAAGGAACACAGGCCCATGCACTGCGACAAGCCCCATCGACAGGTGCTGGAGGTGCAATCCCAACTGGAAGAATGAACGCAAAAAAATTAGTGCAATGAGTGAAGGGCTTCGGCAGAAAAACAACTGGTGGTCTTAAGGGCAGATTCTACACTGACTGATGCATCAGACAACAACGTTGCCAGCCCAAAACCTGGGACATTCCGTTATGCTGTGATTCAGAAGCATCCTCTTTGGATCATTTTTTGCTAGGGACATGGTTATCACGCTGCAGCAAGAGTTGTTGGTTTCAAGCGTCAAGACTATCGATGGACGTGGTGTTCAGATCCGCATTGCTAACTGGGCTGGGATTACCATCCAATTTTCACACAATGTCATCATCCACTGGCTGAAGATTCATGACAATGTGCCAAAGGAAGGAGGACTCATCAGGGACTCAATTGACCACATTGGTAATAGGGTAAATCTAGGTCAACATGGTTCTACTATAGAATCAGCCAAATGTAACCAAGTTTGAGCCCAGCACCTGACTACTTAAATGATTATACAAGCTATCCTCTATCAAATATTATAAGCATCACCTCAACGATTTGGAAAGCTCCAATCGACCCAAAAGTAAAATATCAAAAATATTGTCCATTTTCACCAAACATTGTCCTTTAGTACACTACCTTGACCCACTCAATAACTAGCTGTGGTCACCAGGTTATCTATTTCATTGCCATTCTTGCGGTTCAGGGAGGCTATGCTAATAGAGTTACAAGGAAAAGTCAGAAAATTATAATGTAGCAGTGCATAAATGAGATAATCTGATCATGCCGCATACGAAACATATACGGAGTATTTCATTACAGATCAGTTGAGCTTTCATGTCTATAAATACCTATCTTTAATTACAACAAAAATGCAGGGTAATCATTTCTAACCTTTTTTGTTAATGACAGAAGAAGAATGAGACCTTGCAGCTGTGAGTTTTTGTATTTTCAACAGGTGGACAACACCAGAACCACCATTTCTCCTGGTATATATATAATCATTGCAAACAAAATTTAGAAAATTAGTAAAAATTTATAGACATACAAAATCAAAATGAACATTTTGTTAAATTCTTTTGTTACTTTTTTTAAATATTTAGAATATCAAATTAAATTTATACAAAAATAATTATAATGCAAAATTTTTTTATCAAAAATTTTATTAAATGATTGTATTTTTCTTATTGGTTTTACAAAGTTTTGAATTTTTTAGAACATTTTATATTTTTTTAAGGTTTTTTTAAAGTTGACATTTGGTTGGAGGTGACAACTTTTAAAAAAATGACGAAAAGAAGGCGTTTAAATTCAAATATTTAAATAAGGGATGTTAATGTCTAAATTTTGAGAATAAAGGGTGTTTAAAACTAATTTACTCTTTTTTTGATGCATCAATCTAATTATTATTTTGTTTACATTTCCTTTCTATTAGTAATCATTTATTAACAATATATTATTTGCCCGATCTGCCTACGACGGTGCAAAAAAGTCAACACATGGAGGGTCGTATTGTTGGTGGTGGGGGCATTCGTGTCTTTATTTGTGAGCCATCCAATGGGTGCAGGAGCAAAGCCAAGAATTATGAGACGTGAGATTGAATATCTACCGAGTTTGGGGGCGCTGCAAAAAAGAAGAATTCGGATCGGACAAGCTAATAGATGATTCGGATCCATAAAAATAAAAAAATATCGTATAATTTATATCATTGACTTAAAATATAGTTTGTTTTAGAAATATGTTTCTTTAAATTGAGGCTCTCGTTTCTAACAGTTCCTTGAAAAAACTCCTTAAATTTCAATATTCTGAACTCTGTCACCACAAAAATAGCAAATAGCATCACCGGAAAGCAATAGATCATCACACAAGTACTTTTGCAACCAAAAAAAAAAAAGGAATGTAATATACCTTGTTATAATGGATGATTATCGGAAAAAAGTAGCTAGCAATGTAGCGAAGGAGAAATAAGGTATAAAAATTTGACAAACACGCCGTCAGTCTTAAGCCGCGTTTGAATGGAATAATTAAATCTTAGCGACAGTAATGATGACGACAGAACAGAAAATAAACCAAAACATAGCAAAAGCAACTACTGTAATAAACATTACAACAGTTATGATACATAAATTAATGAATATATCAAATTTGCCAATGCTGTCCAATAAAGCAGCCCCAAGCAAAACAATAAGACACTACATACTTAATACGTAATAATACACACATATTGAACAAATGGCCCATCGCTATCATGGGCCACAACACTCCCCCCATCTCCTTTCTCATTCTCTATCTCGCTCCACCTTTTTCTTCTTGATCAGTAATTTTTCTCCTGCATCTTTTCGATCCACTTGCCCTTACCATTAGCCACACCATATACCTAAATACAAATGTTTTTATGGTCGCGGTAGGGTCGGCCGACCCCATCTATCTCCGCCCGGCACTGGTGTGCACTTAGCACTTTATACTCCATGATCCAATCCATATGCATGCAAGCTAAGGAAATGTGCTTACGTATCAAACTGGTAATTTCTAGGACATTTTCTTCTAATATTGACATGGAAATAAGACATATTTATGGTAACTATTACCTGAAACTAGAAAATAGTAAAGCAAACTGTTGGCTTTGGGAACTACAGTACTAAAATTTAAGAGCATGTCTTCAAGGTATTCAATACGGTCGTGTTCGTTAGGCCTTAAAGTCAAAATGAAGATTATAATATTTAGTATAGTTCAATTTAGTTCTGTCGACTTAGCTCACGTACAACGAGCAGCTATCTGCTGCAACATTAATATTTATTATAAATATATTAAATATGGTAGGGTTGAATGAACCGTATTCAGATCTGGTGCAGCGAGTTCAAATGGTTACACGCAATCTGAACCGTAGGATGAATGAGAAAGAGACAAGTGTTTGGGGATCGTACGACCCAAATTGCGTGCAGCCACATGCTGTACCAGATCTGAATCCGAATGAACCCTTTAAATATGGATAACCGTTTAATTAAATCTTAAGTTATTGTCCTAGTTGGCTGTAAAGCGTTCTCAATTCTGCTCATTTTAGTTAAGACATTGTAAAATCACATTTTAATGTGTAAAGTATAATTGTGTATGTCCATCAGAGACTAGTTTAGTGGTAGTGCATGTATATTAATATCTTGAGATGGGTTTTAGCAGAGAGTGTTTTATCAATAAAAAAGTACAATGAATGTATAATTAAATTGAGAGCACATTTCAACATCAGTGATAGTAATGGCAATATTTTTGGCTTACCAGGTTGTGAATGCTCGTTTTCAGGAACCTGAGTTGTTCCAGGATCTGAACGTCAGATCAGGACGGGCTGGCTTCTCCTCATATGTATCTTGATATTTCGGAATATGAAATATTCAATCTTATCCCTCTTTGGAAAGTGATATGGGTGACACGATTTTATCTATCAAAGAGATTGGGAAGAATATTGGATATTGTGTATCAAAGGAGAAAATCCATTGCTTTTAGGAATGACGTATATCTCGGGTGACTTGGGGAACGAGTCGTCATTCCGTTTAAATATGTATGGAGGTCGTCGTTCTCATTATCGAAAAATAGAACCATCAGTGAAAATCATCTACGACGAAGTGCAAGAAGTCGACATTCATCAATCACTAAAGGTGATACACAAAGAACGGCGAAACATAATCTGAGATTCAGAACCTGAGCGGTGTTGATTGGAGAACTTGCACTCAGAAGTGTTCAGACTGGGTCTGAACAGATGGAAATCAAGACTGAGTCTTGTATCGAGAGACTGAGGTTTTCCGACATCTCTTCACTAGATTTGTTCGTTACATGTTCATTACTTGAGAGTGTAAGTGACTTGTAAGAACATTTTCATATAGTGAATTGTTTCCACGGGCTTGAGGAGAAGCCCCCGGACTAAGTCTTAAAGGAGCTGAACCGGGTTAAAATTTTGTGTGTCATTTTACTTTATGTTGACACTCACAATCTGATCTATTGTTCAGAATCTGAATAGATCACAATCTGAATCCTAAACATAATTAAGCTAAGGGCTAACAATTTCATAAATGACTGTATAACAAAAGTTTAGATTATTTGTTTCAATAATATAATTTATCATTTTAGTATTGCCCAATTCAATTCAGTCAACCTATTTTAATTTAGTTCAGTCATCTAAAGCAGTAGTGAAAATCATTTTTATACCAAATTTTCTCACTTAAAAAAATTCTACTAACTTTTTAAAATAATTTTGATGAGCATTACAAACTTTAATATACTTCACCAACCAAAACTAAACATCCAATAAATTGAATCCGACTTTGAACATCGTCATTCGCGTTTAATCCAACTGCCTCTAAATATCAACGAAAATTATTAATCAGAGATCAAACAAAAAAAATCATTTTGCCCATCAAAACTAGCCTATTGATACCGAAATATATATTATAAATTACACATCCAGAGTTCGATTAGTGATACTCATTATGAATTCACTAAAATGAGAAAGGGGAATTAGTGTCCGTTCTTTTGATCTGAACTGAAATTGAACTGAACTGATTTCAACTGAACTGAACAGAAAATTTAAAATTAATTAATTACATTTGCATATTATTTTTAATTTTAAAAAATAGTTTTGACAATAGTTAATGCGTCTTAAGCTTTTACTCATAGTTTTTAAGTCTTATTACGCTTTTAAAATAAATTTATAAATAGTAAATATTTATTACCTGACATGAACTGAACTAAACTGAACAAAATAAATTTAAATTTAAAATCAAAAGAAGGAAGGAACCTATGCAAATGAATAAAAAATGATATCTATGGAAAAGAAAAGTGGAAAAAAAGGTTTAATATTATTATGGGAGTTTTCAAAGCGGACAAGCAGTCAAGCACATAGGATCGAATCTCCCAAACCCCCAACGGCCCCTGGTTTTCCCAAATCCCTCTTACAAATGCAATCTGTCACTTTCTAGTTTCATTTCGTTTTCACCTCTTAACCCTAATCACACACCTCCCCAAAAATCACCCCTTTTTTTCGTTCCCCAATTTCACATCCTTACCTTCCTTCACTCTCTCGTTTTATCACATTTTCATATCACATTATTCTCTCCTCCATCGACATTATCATCCTCTTCTTCTTCATAGTACTTTTTACATATTTGATACTTACAGATTAAATCACTGTTCACACCTACACCACCAATGGCCCTCCTTTTTTGGCATACACAATAAGACAGACATATTGATCCGAGGTTTTGATTTTTGAATATTGATTGATACTACACATATAGAACTCAACACCCAGTTGTTTGTTCGGTTTTTTGTATTAGAAAGTTTCAATCTTGTCGGTGGTTTTGTTATCTTTTTGCGATTTTGGCTCATGCCCAGATCACAAGTTTTGATATTGTGTATAAACCATCTGATCAAAATCGGATCTTTGTGAAAATGGGGGTTGGGAAATTTGTCAGTGAGAGGAAAGGGAAGGAATTCAATGAGCTTTCTAAGGAGGCTAATAGTAATTCAAAGAAGGCGAAAAGGCGACAGAAGAAATCAACTTCGTCTTCTGATACTGTTCAGAAGCTGTTTGATACTTGTAAAGTTGTGTTTGCATCGGCTAAGACTGGAGTTGTGCCTCCTAAGGATGATGTCGAGAGGTTGCGGTCTGTGTTGGGTGCGTGTTGTTTGATTCATTCTCATTGGTTGTAGTGTATTAGTAGTTATGGAATTTGATTGGTTAGTTGTTTTGTTTGATGCTGAGTTATGTTGTATGGATGACTGCATTTGATTGTTGTTTGATTAGGATGCAAAAAGTTGTTGTTTGGAGATATTCAAGATTGACTGTTTTTTTCTGAGTTAGCTTGTTTCAAGTGTGCTGATTCGGAGTCCATTGATGTAGTCCGCTTCACCCCGCTTGTGGTTATTCGACCCCATATGGTGTGAATTTTAATGAAAATTTATCGGGCCGATCAACCATTTGTGTTTGGATGACTGGAATTTAGAGTTTTAATTTCTAAGAGCATTTGAATATAGAGATCCAAGGCGCACATGTGTAGATGATGTTCTTTCACAAATAGATATAATGCCAATTCATTTTAATGGAATTACATGTGCTTGAAGTTTTAGATTTTGCATTGTGATGGTATATTTTATGCGACATACCCTCTGGTTGTTTGTGTAGATATGTTACACTACACCTGTACCCTGTTCGTTATACATGATACTTATTAGTTAACCATTTGTTGTTTTGCTCGTGGATTCTTGTTTTTTGGTAAATCATCTTAGTTTTCTTGCCTACATTTTGCAGATAGCATGAAGCCTGAAGACGTTGAGTTGTGTCCTGAAATGCAACATTTCAAGGCAAGGAAGGATGGTGAGCGACCAGAAATAACATACCTCCATCTCCATCAATGCGATAAATTCTCAGTATGTCAACTGCAGTTAAATTTTCAAGACATCCTTTTCAGTGAATCTCGTCATCATTTATGGAACTTGGGTTTGGTCATTAAATTACGCCACCTATTTTCAACTGATTTAACAACGATCTGTAGATGGGAATCTTTTGCTTGCCACCATCAGCAGTTATTCCGCTTCACAATCATCCGGGGATGACAGTGTTCAGTAAGCTTCTCTTTGGCACTATGCACATCAAATCGTATGACTGGGTTGATGATGTTCGATGTGCCAAAGTCTCCGATGCTACACCATTGAAGGGTAAGTCGTCTTCTCGATTACTATTCCAACCTATCACAGTATGACTTAGTGATGTATGAAGGTTTTGTATATCGAAATTTCAAATGAATTTAAAAATAAATGCTCACAACTCACAAGTTTCACTCTGGATTCACGCATACGCAGAGCAGTGCACCAAGGTTGAATCGGCTAAGGTGACTCCCACGGAGCCTACTACAGTTAAGGTAAGAGAGATTACAGCAAAGGAGGAAAATAAGGTTGAATTAGCCAAGATGAAGACAGAGCATCACTCTGAGGTCCGATTAGCAAAAATTAAGGCAGACGCTGACTTCACTGCACCTTGCAACACTTCAATCCTGTATCCATCCGAAGGTGGGAATTTACACTGCTTCACAGCAAAGACCGCATGTGCAGTCCTTGACGTCCTTGGCCCACCATATTCTGATCCAGATGGACGACACTGCACGTACTACCACGATCACTCGTTTCCCAATTTCTCAGGTATATATATAACCGACAGTTTATCCTACTTTCATTACGTCCCTAAAAACTTCACTGTTCAAAATAACAATCTTTAAGAACATATGGATTACGTTTCTTCAGGTAATGGAACTTCTGTTCCGGAAGAGGAGACGAAGAGCCACGCCTGGTTAGAAGACAGAGGGGATCCGGAGGAGTTGTCGGTGGTCGGAGCGTTGTATAGAGGACCTAAGATTACAGAGTGACAACAGACGATAATATTTCTGTCACATACATGTGATGCATTTTGCTTTCTTTCACACACATACTTGGTAGTTGCAGCTGAACAGAGACAGACAAACATTCTCAACTCGCGCACGGTCGCACCTTGTACATACGTTTTCTCAAACAAAACAAAGAAAACAAAAATTGTAATTGAACATCTTTTAACTGTAAATATCTAAAGCTTCTATAAACCCAACATTCTGTTACAATGTCGGAGTTATCGAATTATCTTTAAACCAAATATTTAAACCAAATACTGATTTTATAATTAAATAATAATGGCTGAAATCATGTCTTACTGTCTTATAAAAATTTTGTTTTTTTTCCGTAGAGTTTCAAAAATAAAAATGATAAATTTATAGAATCTGAATTTATCAATATTCTGATAAAATAATAATTTTGACGAAGTTTGATCGGGTGCACCATCTTAAATCAACGAGTAAATGCAAATCACGTGACTTTAATAAATGAGGTGACGTATTTGTATCCATCGACGGATGCAATGTTCGTGCATCTATATAATTATCTAATTTTAATTCAGTAAGTTAAATAGAAATTGAATTGCAAATAAATGAAATATGTAATGTGGACAATACGGAACGGCACATGGAAAAGGACATTCTACAGTGCTGTCGAATTCAACGGCCCATCAATGGGCCCAAATCCAACGTACTACTAGCACGTCTTCCACTGGTCCAGCAAAATCATGGCCCGAATCATTAACAACCCCTCCACAAAACTGATTAGAGCATTTAGAATGATGATTCAAAAAAAGCGATCTCTTTATAATTTTCTCTTATTATGTCATGATGGATGAACAATTCATTATAAAAAATCTCATTCATGACCCAAAAATTCATCTCTTAAGTCTTAACACATTCTTTTCATATAGTCTTTTTTATTTTTATTTTATTTTTATATATATCAAAATATTTTACTAGCATACAATTTTATAATATAATAATTAGCATAAATATTTGATTGTAAAATTTATTACATTGATATTAAAATTAATCATTTTCTCATATTCAAATGTATTTTATAAATAAAAAATTATTGATTAAAGTATCAATATTTAAATAAAGGAGAAACTTATATCTTTAATTTAGCACTCAAATTTGTTAAGTTGAAAAATTCTTCATTGGTTTCTCTTTTGTGCATACTTAGTTTTTGAGGAGAAAATTTACTCTAATAAAATATGACTATATCTCTATAATCATAAAATTTTAACAAAAATATAAAAAATGGATATCAATAAGTAGATCACAAAATATTATGAATATTGGTATATTTGAAAACGCATTTTAATTATAAGATTGAAACTTTTAAAAGTAAGTTGTGTAGATTATTTTTAATGGTTTGATCAAGTTTTATACGGAACCCATTTCATGACCAGTTTCATGAACAATTTCAAATTTTGATCATCCCATGACCTATTTCTCACTTGTTCATCTAATGAACAAATTTATGACCAATTTGATCATAAGTGCAAGGGAGTGGATCAAATAAAAAGGCTCATTTATTATAGAAAGTATTAAAAGATCTGGACCATTCATTTGATTCATCCT
>JAWWMW010072973.1:0-13975 GCA_035048345.1 Echeveria elegans | reverse complement strand
TTATATTATGCTCATTATTTATATGTTTAAAAATAAATTACCATAATACCCTTAATGAAGGGTAATAATGTAATTTTTTTATTTGGTTTTACAGACGTTTTGTTCTTTTATAAGAATAGACTAGCGTACAGCCTGTCGTCTCAATCAGATGCGTCGTTCTGAATGCGTAATCGAAACTGGTCAAATATGACTATGACTCGATCGACCAATTTTTGAACCCGTGTAGTCTATATAATTTTGAAAATTTAAGCGGACCTATATGGTCTTTGAAAATTTAAACGGACCCGTATGGTCTATTTAAATTAAAATTTTAATTTTTAATAGGCTGAAATGATATGGTTTGTACAATTAAAAATCAGTCAAACATAGTTAAATAATGAATGGATGACATGATAAGTAATTAATAAGAGAAAAGTGATATATTTTTGGCAAACCATTATTGACCATGCTCCTATTCTAGGTGGAGGTCACTTTCGTATGAGTATTAGCAACCAAATGCATTAGTTTTATTAGCAACCATTACAATATGAGTGTGACTCGATATTTCTAGTTGCAGGTCAATTTCGTACGAGTATTAGCAACCAAAAGATTTGGCCTGTTGATTTTTTCTGAGAAAATACATGCCTTGCACTTATCCATTTTCATATTAAAATAAACTGAATTAGAACTTTACTCGAATGCATTAGTTTTTATGGTATGCGATGCAACGATCTGGTCCGATCGCACTCGTAAAAATTATTTGAGTAAATTATACAAAATAATTTGTATAATATAACATTTTGTATAAAATTATCACTATAAAAATTTACTTAATTACATATTTAACATCTCAAGCTTACAAATGACCATCATTGTAAATATAAAAATTAAGGAAATTATTTAAAAATGTAAAAAAAACACAAAAAATTATACTACAATATAAGAAATAATTAATATTAATTTTAAAATAGTTTAAAGTATATTTAACCAAATTCTTAATTTTTTATAGAAGCAAAATGTATATAAAACTTTAGTATTTTTAAAATTATTTTTTAAAAAAATAAAAAAATCAAAATGAATTAAGGTTAAACAATGTTTAATAATATTATGTATATTTGTTTTATATTTTTCTATTTTTCATTTAATTTTTAAGTTTTTCTATTTACAAAGTTGGTCATTAGTTAACATGAAGTTTTATATAGGTGGTTAACTAAAAAAATTTTTTATAGAGGTGATTTTGTGCAAAACGGTATACAAGTGATATTGCATAATTAACTCAAATTATTTATAAAAATTTAATATTTTTTAAAATACTGTAAAGTTTGATATAAATTTACAATCAATGACCACCACCATGAAGCCGTTTTACATCAAATTAGACTAGTGTACGGATATAAATTTAAATTGAATAAAAAATAAAACTACACCGTATAATTTTAATAACTATTTTAATTTTCAATTAATCTTCATTTCAAAACATAAATGATTTTTATTTTTATTTATTTATAATAAATGAATTGAGAAAGTGAAACGGATAAGGCGTCCGTTCGGAAGGCGACTATGGCGATTTCGGCGATTTGCCGTCATCGCCTTGTCTGCTTCACCCCTTCCCTCACCTAAGCCGCATCCCATCAGGTCTTATCTTGTCCCTCATCCTTAGTATAATTCCTTTCCCAACTGTCGGATGATTTCAATGGAGGTTTGCGGAGCCTGTTTTCAGAAATTCGTCAATTTGGGAAACGACTTCATCATCGACGGTGATGCCTGAGGCGTTAGAAGATGGTTTGAGGGATGGATGATAGTATTGAAGATTTTCCTGGGTCGTGGATCTGGAGACTATAAGTGCTGCCAATTGAATCTTGTCGATTTCTAAATCTCTAAGATCTGATCCGAATCGAACCCTTTTCACTCTGACGTCGTATCTCCGCCCCATCCACATAACGGACTGGGGTTGTTGAGAGAAGGAGGTGATGAACGGCTTGGTGGAATTCGCGCTGAGCAAGATGAAGCAATTTCCATCAGTGGCGAAAGATGTGAAACACCAAGTTTGGATCAAGTACGGGACGCTGGCGCTGGTTGTGGCTGCGATGATTTTGATATCTTATTGGTGCTGCTACTGTTGGCTTTGTCAGACTGGGGAGGAATGGGTGAAACGTTTCCTTCTGAGAGGAAACAGAGGAGGGGACGTAATGTTAGTTATGATTGGGAGGTGATGTAAAGCGGCATTCAGAGGACAATTTCGAAGGGGACCGATTGCAGTACGTCTGGTGGTGTTTGATGTTGAGAGACCTTTCATTTCTCTCCTTATTTACAGTTTAATCATGTGGAAAATGAAAGTTTTTTATTTTGAGCATCTAGCGCGTAGTTGTTAGATTGTTCAATTTTTTATATATTATTTATTGATTGATTATTGTTGTAGTAGTTTTGGAAAGCGACTCCGAATCAGTGATCGCTTTTCCATTAGTGTTATCATTCATTGATCATGTATGTCGGACAATAGTCTCGTATTGTATAGTTTGATGCATACACTAGTGTATCGCCCGTTGTCCCGACAGGGATGCGTCGTCCCGAATACGTAATCGACCGGTCAAATATGGGTCGGTATGGGCTCGTGTGTTTTGTGAAAATTTAAATGGGTATGTGTGGTCTGTGAAAATTTAAACGGACACATGTGGTCTATTAAAATTTTTATTTTTAATGGGATGGGATGATATGATTTGTACGATTAAAAATTGATCAAATTACAGTCAAATACAGTCAAATGGTGAGTAAATGACATGATAAGTAATTAATGAGGAAGAGGGGCATTTTTGACAAACCATTATTGATCATGCACCCTATTCTTTTATATAATAGACTAGCGTACCCTCCGTCGTTCCGACGAAAATACGTCGTCCCGAATGCGTAATCGAATAAGATCGTGTAGTCTGTGTAATTTAAAACTTTTAGTTTTTCTTTTTAATGAGTCGGGATGGGCTCGTGTGTTTTGTGAAAATTTAAACGGACCCGTGTGGGCTGTGAAAATATAAACGGACACGTGTGATCTATTTTAATTTTAATTTTAATTTTAATGGGACGGAATGATATGATTTTTGTTCTGTGAAAATTTAAACGGATCCGTGTGGACTATGAAAATTTAAACGGACCCGTGTGATCTATTTAATTTTAAATTTTTAATAGTTCGGAATGATATATTTTGGTCCATAATTAATGAAAAAGGGAGATGATGACATGATAAGCAATTAATGAGAGAGGAGAGAGATATTTTTGACAATACATTATTGACCATGCAATTAATGACTCGTATTCTATTATATAAGTACTAGCGTACCGCCCGTCGTCCCGACGGATGCGTCGTCTCGAATGTGCAATCGAACAGGTCAAATACGGGCGGGACTCGATTGATCAATTTTTGGGCCTGTGTGGTCTGTGTAATTTAAAATTTAATTTTTTTAAATTTTTAATGGGTCGGGTTGGACCCTTGTGTTATGTGGAAATTCAAACGGACCCTGTGGTCTGTGTTTAAAATTTTAATTTTTAACTATTAATTTTTAATTTTTAATGGGTCGGGCTGGACCTGTGTGTATCTCTAAAAATTTAAACGGACCCGTGTGTTGTGTAAATATTAAAATTTTAATTTTTAATGTACCGGGCTGGGTCCGTGTGGTTAAAACCCTATCAAATGGAATTTTTCATATTTAATTTTTAATAGGCCGGACTGGACCCGTGTGGTCTGTATAATTATAAACTTTTAATTTTTAACTATTAAATTTTAATTTTTAATGAATCAGGTTGGGTCCGTGTGGTTTGTGTAAGAATAAATTAAAAAATTTAAAGGTATGGGCAAAATGAATAGTTCATATTTTGAAAGTCCGTTCACCCTATTCTGTTATATAATACTCCCTCTGTCCCATTATTATCTTCCTGTTTGATAGTTATCACGGTTTTTAAGAAAATATATGTTATGTGAGATAAAAGTATGAAAAAGAATGAGTAAAAAGTAAGTGAAAAGTGAATATATTGTAAAAAGTAGGAAAGAGAATAAATAAAAAATAAATAGATTGGAGAGATAATGTAATTGTGAGAGAAAAAAATTATGAGTAGAATGTAAAAAGTAGGAAAGAGAATAAGTGGAAAGTGAATAGATTGGAGAGAGTGTGTGTAATTGTGAGAGAAAAAAATTATGAGTAGAATGTAAAAAGTAGGAAAGTGAATAAATGAAAAGTGAATAGATTGGAGAGAGAGTGTAATTGTGAAAGAAAAAATTTCCATTTAAGGAAACGGGAAGAAAATTTTGGGACACCAAATAAGAAAATGAGAAGAAAAATATGAGACGGAGGGAGTATGTTACTAAGTTAATCGATATGTTTCATTTTCACTTAATTTTATAATTGGTAATTTATCAAATAATTAATATGGTAAATAAATATCAAAAGGCATCGGTATTTAAGAGAGCGCTGATTACAATATTTTTGTCAAAATACGTGTTAATTCTCTCTTTCACATCTACAATTTCCGTTTCAGTTATTATTTATGTACATACATTTCCATAGACGGTAATCGAAAAGTGAACAATAAAATAATCTATCTATATATAATAGAATATGATTTGGTAGCGATGAAATTACCTCATTTAGCGATGAAATTTTCCTCGCCGTTGTCCGTCCGAACCAAACAACTAAAAAAATAAATTAAAAACCCCTCATCTCTTATTTAATTTACAGGTCATGCCTAACAAGCTCATACCCAAAATGTTCTTTATCACACATCTCTTATACTACTTCGCAAATTTAGAAAATCTATTCTATATAAACTTTGTCCACACATCCATATATCTCACGCAGTCTTGCAATGCTTGCATTTCGAATTATTATTTGACCGGTTCGATTGCTCATTCGAGACAGCGGATGACAAAATCAATACCAAATATTTCTCATTTAATTTTTGAAACCAGAGTTGAAGTTTAGGGTTTAGTTTTAGACTAAATAAGTTGGACTGTTTGAGTTTTAAGGTTTAATTTTAGGCTAAATGGGCTAGACTGTTCACGCCGCTTCCCTTTCCAGACGACGGACGACCGCTAGTTAATACATAACACCCTTTTATTTTATTTAGAAAACGTAGATGGGAGACAAGGAAGACTCCCTCCCTATCAAACTCACATCCTGTACTTTCTTTCAATAATTAACCCAGCCATCCATCACCAACTGAGTCTCAAACTCAAATCGTATATCTTAAAGCTACTAAACGACTTTCATCAACCACACCCACACACCAACACCGTACCAAGCTCCAAAAAACACACCTCTAAAGCCTCTAGCTCTCCAACCCTAACAATGGCCCATGACTGTGGCGACCACGGCTTCCAACACTGGAAGTGCGTCCGTCGCACCCTCATTGGAGTAATCTTCATCGCCGCTATCATCCTCGTCATCGTGTTCTGCACCCGCCCAACCAAACCCGAGTTCACCCTCCAAGACGCCACTCTCCACACCTTCAACGTCTCCACAGACCTTAGCGTCCTTACCTCCACAATCCAAGTCACCATAACCTCCCGCAACCCTAACGACCACAGCGCCATCATATACGACAACCTTGGCGTCTTCGCAACTTATCGCGACCAGCAAATCACTCTCACATCACTTGTTCAGTCTGTCTACCAAGATCATAATGAAGTCAACGTCTGGTCACCTTTTCTCTCTGGCAACCTCGTCCCGATCGCTCCGTATAACGCCATAGCCTTGACACAAGACCAAAATTTGCAGGTGGTGAATCTGATGATTGTACTGAATGGTCACGTTAGATATAAGGTGGGTGCAATCACACATGGAAAGTGTCATCTTAGCGTGAAGTGTCCGGCGAGGTTGACGTTTGGGAGTCGGAGCACCGGCATACTGGTAGGTAACGCCGTTAAGTATCAACTCGTGGAGAGGTGCACCGTTAGCGTTTGATTTAATTAAAGTACGGCGATCGAATTATTTAGGGTTACGATATAAACGTGCGTTGTCATTTTGCATGATTTTACCATAATTAAAAAAGACCTAATATATTATTGTAGAAAGAGTTTAATAAGTATTGATATTATATGTGTATCATTATTGAATGATTCTTCTATATATATATATACGCGGCTGCTTCTCCTTGCATGTAAATTCATGTCCAGTTTTGTTTTTATTGAATCATTTGAAAGATGTAACTTGTAAAATGATTTTCAAGATGTTTGGCCTTGCATTTTTTCCCACTGGATCACATTTTACCTAAGGTCCCGTTTGGTTGAGGGAAAAAATGAGAGGAAAGGAAAAATTAAAGAAAATTTTTGAGTGAAAATGAAATGTGTGTTTGGTTGTAAGGAAAAAAATGAAAAAAATAGGCAAAATGAGATCAAATTTTTCTTACAACTTTCTCATGGAAAAGTTATTTTTCTTTAAATTTTCTTTTCTTCGCTTTTTTCCCGCAACCAAACGGAGCCTAAATTGATGTCGTATATATAGGTACTTACTAATTAACCCTCTAATGCAATATATAGGATATATATTATCACTGAAAAGTAAGAGTAAAAGTTTTTATTGTTTTCTTTGGTTTTTTCTTGTTTCTCTTAAACCACTTAAACACATATTTTATTTTTCATGCCCTAAAATTCTCAATGAAAGAACCAAACAAACGTTAAGTATGCATTATAAAAATACTAATTGATGGTTCATTATATAACGACCCGTACAGTGGCGAAGTCAGAATTTAAGGTTGAGTGTACCTATAATTTGAACACATAAGAAGTGTAGAGGAGTTGGAGATTGGGTGTGGCTACAATTGCCTTGACTAGGGTTTGAATCAATGCAAACTCATAAAAAATTTGTTTTTCAAAATTTTACTTTGGTTGCAGCCCAGGTTAAAAAAAACTCCCCCTGTCCATAAAACAATTTACAGCAAACAAGATTAAGGTCGTATGTGCAGTATAATAAATCACAAAATATTTGAAATTTATCTCCTTGCGTTCCAAGTTAGTTGTTGGTGACTTGTTTGATATTTTAATGGCTTTCAAACAAGAATAGATGCATAAAATCAACTGAAAAGCGATGTGGAAACTTTGTGGAGAAGACAAAGTTGAATGAAAGTGGGTTATACTTATACATAGATATAAATTACAGGTTGTTCAAGGTTGTTATAATTGCGGTGTGGTGGCTAGCAAATGTGGTGGTAATTTTAACGGAACTATGGAAAGAAATAAACCATCTATGGATCAACTAATTAAAGAAGAGGTTGACACATCCTTTTCACTCAAAAACAAATGCATATGAGTACAAATAAAATTAGTTTTGTTTAAGTTTTAAGTGACTTGAGCTGACTTGCAAATTGAAGGTGTTTTTTTTTTCAGTGAAACTAGCCAGCCTAGCTTAGGTAGTTGATTTATCATTATCAGGAATCTATTAAGTATTTAATTTGCTTAATCTATGCCGCCCTGTACAAGAACGAATCTTTCTAGGAGAAGGTTTACATCAGACTGATTTCTTCTAGCCGGCTGCAGCTGGTGCAATCGTTTAGGCTCTGTTTGGTTACGAGGAAAAAAAAGAGGAAAGGAAAATTTAGAGTGAAAATGAAATTATGTGTTTGGTTGTAAGGAAAAGAAATGCAAAAAATAGGCAAATTGAGATCAAATTTTTCTTACAACTTTCTCATGAGAAAATCATTTTTCTTTAAAAAAAAAAATCCTCACTTTTTTTCCGCAATCAAACGGAGCCTTAATATTCTTTACAATAGAGCTCAAAATAGAGAAAATTGTTCAACACTATGGAAAACCCAACTTAAGTGTACCAACTTTTACGCTCCGTTTGGTTGAGGAGAAAATGGAGAGGAAAAGAAAAATTAAAGAAAAAGTTTAAGTAAAAATGAATGTGTGTTTGGTATTAAGGAAAAAAAAATACAATGATATCAAATTTTCCTTACAACTCTCTCATGAAAACATCATTTTTTTTTAAAAAAAAATTCTTACTTTTATTCCGCAACCAAACGGAGCCTCCTCCTCTATTCTAATTAAGGCAAGTTGAGTCCGCTATACATTTCGATATTTTCATTATGTACTTTATTTGCTTTTGATGTCGAAAAGGTATTTTTATTTGTCTCACTTTAGTTAAACTCGACAACTGATATATCCACGTGATGAACATGGAAAACTCGAAAATAACTCGAGTCTTCATGAATTTGCCGATATAATGTTTTCGAAAATAATGTTTTCCAACTCCCATTGAATTCTGAGGTGTCAAAAAATCAGCAACAACCCCATTTTCGATAGATCCATCTGAAAAAAAATCAGAGTTGGATTTGTTACCACCATCATTGTTGTCTGTACCATAATATTTCCTTCCACCTTTTGAAAATCGTTCTATCATAAGTCGTCGTCACATACACAATATATTTCATCACTAGATGCACTCTCTTCGTCCCGACGTAAATTTTTCGATGTCTTCATTCGATTTAATTAAGTTTTACAACGTTTTTCGCTCCATTTATAATTTATAATTTTTTAATTTTTTAATTCTTAATTTTATAATTTTTTTGAAATCCACCTAATCAAATACGGTCAAATATAGTGAAATACAGGCAAATACAATCAAATATAGATAAATAGTGATGAATGACATGTAGTGTAAATAAGGAGGATGGGAAGTGCATTTTTGTCTTATTGTAATGAATATTTAGTGAGAAAAATGATGAAATTAGTAAGGAAAAGTGAGTGGTTGGTGTTTGTGTGTTGATGATGGAAGGTTATTATTAGTGTAGATACAGTATTTGACTAGCTAAGCAGCACCTAAGTTAGACCTGAACTGATTAGCTACAACACTCTTCAACTTATCAACAAAATGAGTGTTTTTACTGCTCCCATACTTACCCAACGCTGGAAGGAATAAATATCCCAGGATGTTCTCCAAGCTATGCTGCATCTTACAGTGTTCACGTCTTGTTCCAGCAAATGTCCGTATTTTTGACATGAACTCTCTATGGGTTTACAACAGACTTTTGCAAAACTTGGCATACCTTGTCTCTTAACGCTCTTTCTGAAATGATCCATTTCGAATGCTTTCTGTACATTTCATCAAATGCGTAGTTGAAGGCCTTTAGTTTCTTTTTTATGGAGATTCGGCTGCCAGGAACTGGTATTGAGTTGTCGCTGAAGTTTAGAACTGCGACGAGCTTGCCCCAGCTTTCTCTGAAGTAAAATGTTGCATAATACTCGACGCATTCTTTCTGTTTTCTTACCCATGGATCACCCATGAGCTCTCCCAGTTAAGTCCTTTCGAGATACTTGTGTAAGAAAAGGCGGTTATTCATTGTGAAGAGGTAGGAGTGGATCGTGTCGCCGCATGCCATTGCCCATGAATCCAAGTTCACCTCAATGGCCTTTATTATGCGCTGGACTTGAAGTGCAAGAAGTTCCTCCTAAAACTTCTCATGGTTCCAGCTCTGACGAATATACAATGCATGTGACAGAAGTGGCGCATGACGATCATCGAGCAACTGGTTACAATAGTTTATGACAAAGTTCAACAGTGCACGCTTCCATCCGGTGGGGGAGAAGTGTGCCTTTGTAACTCAACTTGGGCAGAAAAGGCCTGAAAAATATCCCAAGCGCCATAGATAACTCGTTTGATACGTGTCGAGCTTTGGATTTCTGCGCAGGATTGATGGCTGAAAAGCTTGTAGAAGTCTATTCTCAGTTTGTTTAATGCCTCAAAGACTTGAAGCAATTTCAAGAGCTTGATAGGGTCTTTCTTGCACTTGGTCTCATTGTATCCGAAGCTGATCAGTTCCAATATACCGTACTTGATTGCCGTATCTGCCAATATCTCCTTTTGAGTATCGTCTGACATCAAAGCAAAGACTTCTTCGACTAGAGTGTGCTCGGAGTCTAGTAAGTATGTTATGGCAGACTCCAGGTTCTTGCTCCATGTTCCAGTGGTACTCAATTGTCTGAACACTGTCCATCTTTAAAGTTGATATATCGATGTAGTTATAGCTCATGTCTCTTAACCTGTTGCGGATTATTATGAGGCCGACTACTGCATAGCTGATCCACAGCTCTGTATCCTGCCAGCAGTGTTCAGTCTTTCGGCAATGAGCTGAAGACTCTGAATAACTTGTCCTGGCAAGGGAGAAGGTGCAACAAAACTGGTTTGAGCTTGACCATCTTTAAATGGGGGGGAATCCGGCGCACAAAAGCCTCCTGAACTTGATCTCGAGCTTGTCATAGGCTGCACTGACACACCCTCCACCAAAGCCTGGCACGATCATTTGAAGCTTCGAGTTTTAGTAGAATTAAAACGGTCTCCTTCAAGCTGGATAGATGTTTATCTCCAGACAATGCGCTTTTCCAAGTGTACTGCAACATCTTCAAGCCACTTGACAGCCAAGGCGGAGTTTTGGGACAAGAAGTTGAGGGTATCTTCCAGCTGCTTTAAGGCGGAGATGTATGCTGAAAGATGTGGGTGGGGCTTTAATGACATAAGGCTTAGCTTCAGCTCATTGACTGTCCTGGAAACCTTTGAGACCGAACTAGCAGCAGTAATGGCGGCATTAACACGAGAAGTGAAACAGCATTGTCTGGGATGCATAGGTTTGGTCAGAGATTGTATTAATGGTAGCCTCTGACTCGACTCCCCCAGCCTCAGCCGGGTGCTAATACTTTAGACTCAGCTAAACATGCTTGCAATCGGAGTGGAGCCGCTATAAGATTCTGGACTCCCATGTCCATATCATCCATGATTCCCTACATCAAAATCGATCAAGTTGGTTTCAGCATGTCTTATCACGAGATGTGGAATCTTCCCATCAATGGGAAACTGTTTGGACTGCTTGTTATGTCGGGCATGAATTCTCATCACCAACCTTACCAAATTTGAGAAGAAAGTGTGTCCTGCAAAAGGGAAAAGTTTTTCCAACCAAACCTCACTTGGCGAAGGAAGAAGCTTAATGTGTTAACTCAACCACCAAAGGAAACAAAACATGTAAAGATGTAAACGAAGGAAATTCAACGAAGAAGATAATGAAGTTTAGTTGGTTACACAATTTTGATTGATCAATGAGTGCTAGTAAAACAATGACAATAAGTGGTAGTCCCAAGGAAATGGCTGATAAATCGGACAATTGGCGAAGGCTGTTGCCTTCTTTACCAAGTATAGGTGAAGTGCTGAAGGGCATGAACTCAATATCCGGAAAAGAAATGTCATTCATGCATAGGGACAAAGTGATAGGCGGTTGTTCTGCCAAGAAATATAGATCAGATAACTTGATTTCCGAGCAGCTGCAGAGTCAGGAAGCACAACAGTCGACAACAATATCCCGTTCTTTTGAGCTGAAATGAAACTGAACTGAACTGAAAATTTTAAAATAATTAATAAATTACATTTGCATATTATTTTTAATTTTATAAAATAATTTTAACAATAATGAATGAGTCTTTAGCTTGTACTCAAATCTTATTATACTTTTAAAATAATTTTAAAAATAGAAAATGTTTATCAATTGACCTGAACTGACTTTAAATTAAAGTTAAAAGAACAGTGCCTAAGTTGCAAATGACGATGATAAATTATATTCGACCAAACCAGCGGCATTATCAAAAGATTGTGAAGATGTAAGAAATGGAGAAGAAAGTAAAATGTTAAGGTGCAACAATCATGAACATCACTATAAACACCATCTATATATATATATATATAACAGAATTCATGTCCACAACCATATATATATATAGCCACTAAAACCTCTAATTTCGTTTCTAAAAATTGTTGGAGAATAAGATAAAAATAATAAGACAAAAAAAATATTAAAGATTAAAAATTTAGAAATTCATATGTACAAATTAAAAATTAAAAATACATCGGAAAATTTGAGGAGAATTGATTGGAACATCCGAATAAAAATATCTTAAAATTTTAAAAAATAAAACTAGAGCAGTAAACGTTAAGGGCAATATGGAGAATCGAACGAAGATATATAAATAAAAATGTATGTTCATGCCGCGGTCCCGTCGGGACGACGGGCTCAACTCTAGTAAAGCATAAAACTGATCAGCACTTTTTGGTACACATAACACAGAGGCAAAAAAAATGTTTTAAGCAGACAAAAAAAATATAATCCTTACGAACATTTAACAGAGGCAATGCCGGCACATTATAAAGGGAGCTGAAAAAAGTGTGTAAAAATTGCTTATAGAAGTTGCATCAATGAAATTGTCATCATGCTCCTCCCTTCTGCTTTAGAGTGATTTTGTCTCCGAGGCTGAGGGCAATTCCTTGGGTTTTACTCCTTATTCTGATGTAGCCGCTGAGTTTGTTATCAGCTTGTTTCTCTATACTCACATTGACCAGTGCATCTTCTCCAAAAATGCTCTTGGCATACAGATTGGCAGCAAGGTATCCACACTGACCTTCGAGAGCAGATCTGATTGACAGAGCATATTGTGTTTTGAGCAAGACCCATTTTAAAAGCAAAAACATGCACTCATTTTATACCGTGAATAAGTTTCACACAATAACTATAACAAGTTAAACATGGATAAAGATCATGCATATTTACGCTTTGAATGTACAGAATAAAACTGCCGTAATACATCAAGAACTCAATGCTATCAAACAAGACATTTGCATCTTAAACGTAAATACAAAAAGGAATGAACAGTAATAACATATTGAAGAAATACTTACGGAGGAGTGAGACATTTCATGTTTGTTGACTTGATTATGTGGTTCAAAAATTCATTCTCAACCTGAATAACAGTGTTTATAGCAACCTGGGCATGAAACCTAGTGTAAGCGTCATGAACATAGAGCAAACACAAAAAGAAAACCTTTCGAAGCAAATTTACCTTGTTTTCCCATTCAAACTCAGCCCACATAGTCCGGAATGCGACATCGGCACAACTTGCAGGAGAAATATAGTCCATAATATCAATATGTATATCGTTAAGGACAATAACTGTTCTCTCTTGCACTTTTGATGTCTCGTACACAATGTTCCCAAATATTACCCCTGTTTCAGTAGAGGAGACCTTAATATTTGCTTTAATTTGCTTTGTTGACTCTGGAGCAAGTGTATAATTCTGAGGACGCTCCATAAGTTTGAGATCACCCATAGTCGCTAGTTCCAAGCACAAATTTTGAAGAGTCTCCTTAGTCCTATTTATGACTGTGACATCTACGACTATGTCATAGTGGTGAACTGTGACATATGCTTCGGCATACACAGGGTCACTAAACCCTGTGAGTTGGAGAATGCGGTTGAGTTTGTTCACATCATCTCCCTCTTTTATGAACTCACCAGTGGCTCGTTTCAAATCATCCTGGACTTCATCCTCCAGCTCAAGCTGGCTCATGCCCTGATAAGCCCATACATAAGCAAAGTAATCAAAAAACAAAATAAAACCAACAAAAAACTCAGGTTATTGAAGGCATTCATTCGGCCTAAGTAACTAATATATGTCTATACCAAGAATCATAAGAATTACACATGAAAAAGATAAGTTTGCATACGCTAGTTTTGAGCAATAATCAAGGTCACAATCCTCAATAGGCCCATGGAAATTTCTCATTCAGAATACAAATCAAGAAATAATTGATTATTTACAGTTTACACAATAATGAAATATATCCAAACAAAGTAAAGCATCAAGATCCACAGAACATAAATACTGGCATAATAAATGACCAACTTACCTTTCTGCTCTTCAAATGATAAAAGTCAATAAGGTCATCTGGTTGTGCATGAGAAAGCAGAGTCTCTGACCGCATTTCCTCTGACTTACGCAGTTGCTTGTCCGAAAGCATTTTCACAAAACTTTCCCTGCAGTTTTCCAGCCAAATCTTCCTCATTTTATCACCAGTATTACACATCAATCTTATGCAGAGAAGGATCCTTTCGTGAGAATCATTATCAATCGGGTGCGGAAGGAATGAAGACTGGCCTAGTTGCAGCATAGACACCATAATAAGTAAGGCATTTGAAGTTG
>JAWWMW010072954.1:0-13980 GCA_035048345.1 Echeveria elegans | reverse complement strand
TTGAATTAATACAAAATTTTAATTCATTTAATTAATTTAAATAAAAATTCGGACAGACCCATCAGATCAAAAGCAAGTCCCAGACCGAAGAACCAGATCAAATTTGAGCTAAAAGAAGCAATTTGGGCCAAGACCAAGTTATATGGGTCAAGCCCATCAAACCAAGCCCAAGCCCATTAAATTTGGGCCAAGCCCAATAAACCAAGCCCAAAGCCCATCAAATTTTTCCTATAAATAAGATTTTCACTCTTCATTTTCATGATTCGGACAAATTCGGAAAGATTCGGAAAATTCAGAAGAATCCAGAAAGGAGAGACACATTCTGCGTCAAGCCCCTCGCCAAATCCAGCAGTCAACAAGTGCGCAACAATCAGCACCGCCTGCTAGAAGAGAAGATGTCAGACAACTCTCCTTCAACACCAAATCAAACGTCAAAGCGGGATCAAGTCATCAAGACCCTCGCCGGTGTCAACTCAAATTCAACGACAACAAACTCAACAACGTCCAAGCGGGAACAAGTTATCCGGACCCTCGCTGACGTCAACTCAAATTCGACAACGACAAACAAACCGTAGAATCAGAGGAAGAATAGAGATTGTATACGCAACTTGCGAAACAACAAAGATACAAGAAATTATTTGTATTCCTTAATTTTATAATTCATTTATAAAATTTCAGAAGTTTACAAATTGGTGAATCCGACGTGAAACTCTCTACCTCTCATCCCTACGGTACAACGGAAGACTGCAACTCAACAATGTCTGCTCAACCGACCAGTCCTTCTACTCCAGAGCAATCATATGCTTCTGTCGTAACATCAACTGTTGCTCTTCCTAACCCACCTCCATCCGGTGTCTGCACTAGAGCAATGGCGAAGAAGATGACCGTCAACGCAGCTGCTGCTAACTTGCGCGTCACCCAAGTACCAACGAAGATGCGCACATACACCATCTCCTCCATCATGGCGGCAGCCGAAGCCATCATTGCTTCAAACTCGCCAAATCAGCAGGGAAACACTCCGGCTACAAAAATGCCTTCGCCAAACATGAAGGTGGCGCCTCCAAAGGCGGCGGAAGTGTCCAAATCCAACTGCACGATTTCTGTCCTCACTGTGGGTACAACAACCCTAGAAGAGCAAATGCAGGAGATGAGGAGAATGCTCGAACAGGTCTTGAAAGACAATGAAGCAAGAAACAAGAAGATTGAAGATCTTCAAAGAGAGCTTGTCAGCTTCGGAAAGCAAAAGCTCGACGAAACCACTCCGGTGACCACGCCAGAAAGCGGTGATAGTGACAAAATAATCACAACCGAAATCATCAAAGCTGACGGCATCGCCTGCAATTTAAACCAGCTGGAGATGTTGATAGCGAATGTGGTCAGGAGCCAACAGACAGGCAATCCGTCTGGTAGGGCAAGATACACCAAGCCATACAGCAAACGGATTGACGCTCTGCGCATCCCACAAGGCTACCAGCCTCCCAAATTCCAGAAATTCGATGAGAAGGGAAATCCAAAGCAACACGTAACCCACTTTGTGGAAACCTGCAGCAACGCCGGCACAGAGGGTGATTTGTTGGCGAAACAGTTCGTCCGATCCCTAAAAGGCATCGCATTTGACTGGTACACTGATCTGGACGCGGAGTCGATTGACAGCTGGGAGAAAATGGAAGACGAATTCTTCAACCGATTTTATAGCACAAGACACGTCGTCAGCATGAGTGAGCTGACAAACACGAAGCAATAGGAAGAAGAACTCGTGGTTGATTACATCAACCGGTGGCAGACACTCTGCTTGGAGTGCAAGGACCGCATCAGCGAGACCTCTGCCGTAGAAATGTGCATCGACGACATGCATTGGGAACTTCTGTACATTCTGAAAGGAAACAAGCCCAAGAGCTTCCAGGAGCTAGCCACACGCGCCCATGACATGGAGATCACTGTGAAGGAACGCATAAGGAACCATTCAACTCCAACAAAGGGGATCATTGACAAGAAGGAACATAAAAAGACAGAAAAGACTCCCAAAAGCGCTCCCAAGGAATCCATGGCAATCAGCATCACGGAGACCCCTGTGAAGATTGCCTCAAAGTCCAACAATATTAATGACCCTAAGTATTGTCGCTACCACAGGCTTGTCAGCCATAATCTCGAAAATTGCATCACTCTCAAAGAGCTCATTATGAGATTAGTACAAAAGGGGAGAATTGTACTAGACGCAAATGATACTGTGAAAGCAAATCACATGTCCGCAACAACTGGTGAAGCCTCACACAAATCCCAAAACAAGCATGGAAGATTCAATTTGGTATCATGGAGCCAGTGAGAGGGGAGATGAAACCGAAGAAAGACGTTAAGTCTCAAGTATTGCCCATCAATTCGTTGGGACAAATCCCGCGGCTCCCATCGACTTCGGGGACGTCTTTTTAGAAGATGCTATCAACAAAGTGGCCGTCAACGCGACCTCTGGGGCAATAAGTAGTGACGGTGAAGAAGAATCAGATAATGAGTCTCCAATCACGAAAGCACAACCAAAGCCTCAAGATGACTCAGAGATACTCAACGTCCTACAATCTCTCCCAAAAAATGACCAATGGGAGCAAATATTTCAATTACCTGAGGAGACACGCTCACAAATAGCACAAGCACTCGTAGACCCAAAAGAGAATGTCCCCGAGAACACCAAGGAGACAGTGAAGACTCAACCTAAGTGCAGCTCCTGTAACACGGCTCTAACATTCTCAGACGAAGATCCCCTACTTGGATCCAAGCCACATAATCGTATGTCACGGGTTATATCCGAAAATAAAAGGTGAAAAGAATCTTGGTGGACGAAGGCTCTGGAGTGAACATCATGCCAAAGGAAACTATGGATAAAGTAGGCATCACAATGGAAGAACTTTCTGACAGCCATTTGGTGATCCACGGCTTCAACCTGAAGACAGAACGAGCTATCGGCATGATACGAGTTAGTCTGACAATTGGAGATTTAATTGCTGACACACTGTTCCATATCATTGATGTAAAAACTTCATTCAAACTGCTGCTTGGGCGACCGTGGAAACATGAAAATGGAGTCGTTGCATCAACTCTTCATCAGTGCCTGAAGTATTATCGTAATGGCGAGAGGAAAATATATGGAGATACCAAGCCATTTACCAAAACTGACTCTTTCTTCGCTGACGCCAAGTTTTTTGAAGAATGCAGTGTGTCAAACGAGTTGCTGCCATCAATCGTCACTTATACTGGAGAAAACAGTAAGAAAGATAAGCGAGGAGTAGCTCGAAACATAACTGAGATAAAACCTCAAGCTGCAGCAAAAGTCACAGGCAGAACACATGTCACCACTCATATACCAAAACCAACTCTTGAAAAAGCACCTCCTGTCCTGCGGTATATACCCAAGTCTCATCGCAAAACGGGAGAGGGCCTTTCAGAGACTATCAAAGTCCTGAAGCATGGCCGGCAGATCAAAAGAAGTCTACAAAAGTGACCAAGCAAGAATGGAAACCAAAAGTTGTTATCCCCTTGCCCGGCACGAATGTGACGCAAGTGCTAGCTCCACCACCATAAGGGTTTGTTTTTCAATCCGTCGAGTTGTTTAAAGAGGAACAAAACATAGAAGGGAGATTTGATCCCAAAGCTTACAAGCTAATGGAAAAATTTGGATACGATTTTAAAAGGTCGGCTCCGCTCGAAACATTAATCAAACCTCGCGCTTACACCATCGACCAAATACAAGGGGTAGCTCACAAGCATGCTGGCATGGGTTTTGAACATCCGCCGCCTATCAAGATTTTGGCTCGACGCAAAGAAGACTCTTCAGGAGTCCACCAACTCACTGGAGAAGAAGCTAAAGGCAATAGAGCAGAAGATGGCTCAGCTCCACAATCATCTTCTGTTTTTGACCGTATAAGACCACCTACCAATGAAGGACGCCCTTCGATGTTTGATAGAATGAATGTGCTAATGAAACGACAAAATCTGCGATTGAGAACAAAATCCTCAGTGTTAAACATGTTAAGCTCGCAAGAAGGATACAACGATAAGTTACTTTCCGTTACCCAATATCGAAAGTCGTCAGTATTTGCGCGCTTAAACACTACTCCTGCCAAATCTGTCTTCAGCCGCCAGGAATCGCCCGTGAAGACGGAAGAACGTGTCAAAGAAGAGGAAACTGTGGAATATCAGGTCACATCGTCATATCATGCGACAGCCGAAGAAATTCCCGATGTCGCTGAAGAAGTAGAAGCTGATCAGGCTCCAGAGATACTTGAAGATGAGGGACAATCAACCGTTGATGATTTGAAAGAACTGAATCTAGACACCCCTGAAGATCCACGTCCCATCTATATAAGCGCTCTTTTAGGAAAAGAAGAAGAAGACAAATACTTCCAACTCATAACTGAGCACAAGTACGTATTCGCTTGGAACTATACGGAGATGCCAGGATTAGACCCAAAAATAGCACTACACCGTCTCGCAATCAAAAGAGGAGTCAAACCAAAGAAACAAGCTCAGCGGCGCTTCAGACCTGAGTTGGTTCCCGGAATCGAAAAGGAAGTAAACAAACTGATCGATGCAGGCTTTATCCGTGAAGTCAACTACCCAACATGGATAGCCAACATTGTCCCAGTCAGAAAGAAAAATGGACAGTTGCGAGTGTGTGTGGACTTCCACGACCTCAACGAAGCTTGTCCGAAAGACGATTTTCCTTTGCCGGTCACAGAGCTCATGATAGATGCAACCACAGGTCATGAAACTCTTTCATTTATGGACTGCACAGCTGGCTATAACCAAATACACATGGCGCCCGAAGACCAAGACGCTACATCATTTAGAACTCCAAAAGGAGTCTTTTGTTACAAAGTTATGTCATTCGGTTTGAAGAATGCTGGTTCCACCTACCAACGTGCAATGCAAAAGATCTTTGAAGACATGATGTACAAGACCATAGAGTGCTACGTTGATGATGTGGTGGTAAAATCCAAAACTAGAGTAGATCACCTCCAAGATCTCCGCGCAGTATTTGAAAGACTCCGAGAATGTCAACTCAAGATGAACCCGCTTAAATGTGCATTCGGTGTTACATCGAGGAATTTTCTTGGTTTTATTGTCACAAACAGGGGCATCAAAATTGACCAAACCAAAATCAAAGCAATTCAAGAAATGCAATAACCAAAAAAAAATTGAAAGAGTTATGCGGACTACAAGGACGTTTAGCTTACATCCGGAGGTTCATCTCTAACTTAGTAGGACGTTGTCAACCATTCAGCCATCTCATAAAAAAAGATGCTCCATGCATATGGGATGATAAATGCCGCAGGGCTTTCGACCGCATAAAGAAGTACTTATCCACTGCACCTGTGCTTGGAGCACCCATCCAAGGAAAACCGCTGATACTCTAGATCGCTGTTCAGGAAAACTCGTTGGGGGCAATGAGCGCACAAGAGACGGAAGAGCGGAAGGAAAGATCACTATACTACTTGAGCCGAACATTGGTAGGGGCAGAACTCAACTACTCTCGAATCGAGAAAGTGTGCCTTGCATTAGTATTCACAGTACAAAAATTGAGACATTACATGCAAGCTCATACGGTGCAAGTGATATCCAAATCGGATCCAATCAAATACATACTCTCAAGACCGGTTCTGTCAGGACGGTTGGCAAAGTGGGCTATGCTTCTCAAGCAATATGACTTAGTGTTCATGCCTCAGAAAGTAATCAAAGGACAAGTTATAGCAGATTTCTTCGCTGACCACCCAGTGCCTGATGAATGGAACTTTCCGTGGAACGTCCAGGCGAAGAAATATTCTTTTGTTGACATGTTACCGCCTTGGAAAATGTTCTTCGATGGAGCCGCAAGGCGCGATGGAGCAGGAGCCAGAGTTATATTGGTATCACCAGAAAGTCATCTCCTCCCGTACTCGTTCACACTCACTCAACTGTGTTCAAACAATGTGGCAGAATACCAAGCTCTCCTCCTGGGACTTCAAATGGCCAAAGAAATTGGTATCACCAAAATGGATATCTATGACGACTCTCAACTAGTGATTAACCAAGTGCTTGGTGATTACGAAGTCAGAAAAGATGACCTGATCCCATATCATAAACATGTGACTAGACTACTCAACGAGTTCGACTCCGTCAACTTAGGACATGTCCCGAGAAGTGCCAACAAGTTAGCCGACACACTTGCTAGTCTCGTGGCTAATTTGGCACTTGGGGCAAAAGAAAACATGTCCATTCCCGTTTGTAACCAATGGGTAGTTTCGCTACTAGAAGAAGGCGAAGAATCAGCAAACATGGTGCATGCATGTGAAATTGACAAAGAAGACTGGCGTCAGTCCATCATCGACTTCTTGGATCATCAAAAACTACCCGACGATCCAAGACACAAAGTAGAGATACGTCGACGAGCTCCAAGGTTCATCTATCACAAAGGAACGCTCTACAGACGCTCATTCCAGGGGCAATGGCTGAAGTGTTTAAGCAAGGAAGAAGCTACTAAAGTCATGCAAGAAGCCCATGCCGGCACTTGTGGCGCTCATCAATCTGGTCCGAAACTACATGACCGCATCAAAAGAATGGGGTACTACCGGCCAACCATCGTGCAAGACTCCTTGGACTTTGCAAAAAAGTGTGACGCATGTCAATTCAATGCAAACTTTATACATCAACCGCCGGAACCTCTGCATCCAACAATCGCGTCATGGCTTTTTGAAGCGTGGGGACTCGATGTAGTAGGATCAATCAATCCGAAGGCATCCAACGGACACATGTACATCCTTGCTGCAACCGACTACTTCTCCAAATGGACAGAAGCAGTGACGCTTTGGGAAGTCAATAAGGAGAATGTTGTCGACTTCATAAAAATGCACATCATCTACCGGCATGGAGTCCCGCAAAGAATCATTACTAACCATAGAAAGCCATTCTTTAACATGTTGATGACAAGCCTCTGCGAGAAGTTTAAGTTCAAGCAGTACAAGTCTTCAATGTACAACGCTCCCGCAAATGGATTGGCTGAAGCATTCAACAAGACTCTGTGCAACCTCCTGAGGAAAATAGTCGAAAAGTCAAAGCGCGACTGGCACGAGAAGATTGGAGAAGCATTGTGGGCATATCGAACAACATACAGGACGCCAACTCAGACCACCCCATATGCTTTGGTGTATGGAGTGGAAGCGGTAGTGCCACTAGAGTTGCAAATACCATCTTTGCGCATTGCCATCCAAGAAGGACTCAGCAGTGAGGAGAATGACAAGTTGCGACTGGCGGAATTAGAAGCTCTTGACGAGAAAAGACTGCAGGCGCAACAAAGCTTGCAATGCTACCAAGCACGACTCTCAAGAGCATTCAACAAAAAGGTGCGCCCTCGTTCCTTTCAAACATGCGACTTGGTGCTGGCAGTCAGAAGACCAATCATCACTTCGCACAAAATCGGAAGCAAGTTCACGGGAAAGTAGGACGGTCCTTATGTGGTCCAGGAAGTCTACACCAACGGAGCATACAAGATTATAGACCAAGATGGACTACGTGTTGGACCAATCAACAAAAAGTTCCTAAAGCGCTACTACTCCTGAATAGGAGTATAAACTGTTCACCACGCTCCCGAGCAAGAGGATAAATTGCCCATAACGCTCCTGAACAAGAGCATAAATTGCGCACTAAATACTCCTAAGCAAGAGGATAAAAGGCAAATCAACCTCCTAATTAAGAGGGTAAAAGGCAAGTCAACCTCCTAGGCAAGAGGATAAATGGCTAAAAAAAAGTACACTCCTGGCTCACAAGAGTATAAATTGTGAACGGCTAACTAAGCAAAAAAAATCTACACAAATCTCAAGTCATTTACTCATGACCTCTTCGCACGAAAAAACCAAAACAAATGGTGTTACGCAACACGGTCATGAGGGGACAATATGCAGGTATGAAAAAAAGGGCTCAGCCCGATATAAAAATAAAGCCCAGCCCAATAGAAAAGATGAGGTTCAACCCATTTAAAACTCTATAAATAAAGTGTTTGGGTTGAGGGAGAAGGAAGAGAGAGAAGGAGAAGGGAAGAGAAGGAAAATAAGGAGAAGAAGAGAGAGAGAAAGGCTGCCGGAGCCGCCGCAGCCAGAGAAGTCGCCGGAGCCACCGACGACCACCGTGTCGGACCACCGCCGACCACCGCATCAGACCACCGCCGACCACCGTGCCGGACCACCGCTGGAACTGCCGGAACCGCGCTGGAAAACAGTCGAAATCGCTCCCGGAGCCGCCGTCATCATTAGAACGCCGCCGCCATCAATGCTAACTCTACTACTAAAGCCAAAGCTCTAGAGAAATCAAAAATTATCAACTCAACAACATCCAAGTGAGATCAAGTCACAAAGACCCTTGCCGAGACAAACTCAACAACATCCGGACAAGAACAAGTCATCAAGACCCTTGCCGACGTCAACATCCAGTCACCAACAACACTTCAGTGTAGAATCAGAGGAATCAAATAGAGATTGTACAACGCAACCCGCAAAACAAGCAGCAACTAAGTACACAAAGTTATTTGTTTCTTCTGGATTATAAAATTCTGGACGTTTACAATCCTTATTTTGTTTTATTACCCTATAATCTTTAGCGATAAAAATCAGGGTTTTAGGGACGAAATTTTTTCGTGGCTGTTTGTGTGTTGTGGATTGAATTTTATTATTATAGTAGATTTCCATTGAGTGGATTAGGTTTTTAGATGTAGTTCTTGGAGATATGTAGTTATTTCATAACCAATGTGGGATATGTGTTAATGACTTAATGTGGGATGTTGAGAGATTCATTTGTTACACATTGCCCATGTAGTCAACTCCAATGAAATCATAGTTATATAAATAGGTACAAAATGTATTAGTTATCTTCATCTTCATCCATCATGGAAGATAATAATTCTTATAGTTTGGGTCAAGCTCAAACTTGAATTAATTTTTTTTTGCCTTTGAGCTTAATTTAGCTTGGCTTTTTTTTTAAAAAAAAATTGATCATTCGCGGTCTATGCGGTCTGGACCGAGACCGAACCGACTAAGATCGGACCGTTTGGCTTCGGTTCGGATTGGTCTGCGGTCCAGACTTTTGAAAGTTTGCGATCTTGCGGTCTGGACCGACCCGCAAAAATCAATCTCGGTCCGGACCGAACCGAACCGATGTGCATCCCTAGTTAACGAGACTTAAAAAATTAATGAGTAAATTAGACTTAAATACCCTTTATTCACAAAATTTGGACTTAAACACCCCTAGGACAAACATTTGGTTTTAAACACCCCAACTTCGTCAATTTTTATGAATTCGGCCTCCGTACAACGTCGTTACTTTTACCGTCAAGCGCGTGCAACACGCACATAATATTCTAACGAATTTTGATATAAACACCTGTAATACAAGAACTTTTGATTTCAACACCCCGACTCCGAATTTTTTTTGTTTTAAACACCTCTCATCAATATTATGTAGTTTAATTTTTGAACAGCATATGAAATGAGAATTGAACTTGGTATCTTACTCGAATCCAACTAGAACATCATTGAAGAATTTGAAATGAAATATAACAAAAACACATCTGTTAATCGAACAACTTTAGGAACAAGAAACAACACATCCTGTTGTGGTGAACGCTTAGTTTGACATTACAAAGATTGTTTCATACTTAGGAATTACATATCCTATTGTTGCCCAAGGCACATCACCAAAAAGATACACATTCAAGATACATTGTTTTGACAAAAAGTCTAAACGATATTGTTGCCCAAGGCACATCACCAAAAAGAGACATTCACGATACATTGTTTTGACAAAAGTCTAAACGATACATAAGCTGGAAAGTTCTTATATCCATCTTTTTGGAGCAACGACCTTCCTTGGAGACTTGCGCACTTGGGATTGGCCATACTACATAAAAATGGACAAGTAAACAATCAAAACTTTGCACTGAAAACACTAAACAACACATGTTTTGATTGTATTATAAACCTCATTAAATGATTACCTTAACCCTAATTGAAGGCGTTGGTTTCTCTGATCGACTCCTAGGCTGCACATTCATACTTGTAGACTGATTTATGGGTTGTGATTGACTTATTGCCTACACAAACAAATGAAACAAATAACCAACAAAAACTTTGAATTGGTAATTCAAACTCAGCCACCAACTAACACAACTATGTGTGATTCAAACTAACTATATTACCATATTATTTTGCACATTCACGAAAGAGGGCTGAGTTGTGGGTTGCGATTGACTCGTAGGGTGCACATTCATGGAGGTGGACTGATTTATGGATTGTGGTTGACGTGTTGCCTGTACAAACAAATTAAACAAAATATATAACCAACAAAAAACTTTGATATGTTAATTCAAACTCAGCCGCAAACCAACACAATATTTTGTGATTCAAACTAACTATATTACCATATTGATTTGCACATTCACACCCGTGGGCTGAGTTGTTGGATGTGTCTCAGTTGTAGCCTTCACAAACAAATGTAAAAAAAGCATAAACCCAATCAAAAACTGCATTAGCAATTCAACAGACAGTCCCAACCCAAAAGCAAAAAATTTTGGACTTCATACAAACAAAAGTAAGGTAAGTATTTTACCACACTGCCTTGTGCTTCAACTGATGCATGTGAGCTCCTACCAACATTTGTCGTCCAAGGATTCAATTAAGTATTTAGTTATTATTTTGAGAAGTATGCAAAACAATTGTTTAAAACCATAACCAATACCTTCTTGATGTATTTTCTTTTCTCCCGCCCAGTGCCAACAGTTTTAGAATTTGATGGCCTTCCACTAGGTTTTATAGGGATAGCTCGACTGTTCATCATTACTCCAACGGAAGTGCATTTATTCTTCATATGTCCGGGTTGTCCACACTGGGAACACTTCATAGGCCCATGAAAAGTTCTAGTTCTCTTGCCACTAGGTATTTCTTCACCATGTTCTTTTCTTCTAGCATTTTTCTTTGGATTGCCAGGCTGTATAATATATGTTGGCGGCTCTGGTTGTACATCCCCACTGTCCTTCAGCTGAGAAATCCCAGGGACAACATTAATTGGTTCATGGTAAGCCAAAATATATTTTTCCTTAGTGTAATACTCACTTATGTACTCAGAGAGTTCCCTCCTTGTTGTCATTATAACATGCATAACACGGGGCAAGGAATTCCAGTTAGATTCCATTTGAAACAGGAACATGTTTTCTGCACAATGTCCACTATGTATGTTTCACCACGATTCAACACTTCATATGTGTTTTCCTCTTCCCCAAAACATCTGGCTGTAGCGTGTACCTTCTGTTTTCGCAGCCTCAATCTTCTGAATAGCCTTAAGAGTATACCTCCCTTCGTGTTTCATCATTTCATCATATTTCCTCACAAAACTACCCATAAGTTGACGCCTAATCCAATCACACAAGGACAATACAGGCAACCCTCTGGCCGGCAAAATCCAAGCGTTAAATGTCTCACATACATTATTCTTGCTTAAAGTTTCCAGCAAGCAATAACATTGCTCTCATCCTAGTTTTCCAAGCCTGATAAGTTGATATAGTAAAACCAATTTCCTTCTTTACTCTGTCAATGAATGTTTTCAGCTTCCATGTAGGATCAATTCGGTAATCCTCTACATACCTATCTGCTAACCAAACAGTAGTCAACTTGCTATTTGTTGCTTGTCATCCACAAGAATGTACTGGATTGATTTCTGTCAGCTGAAAACGACCATCATCAGAATATTTCCTACCAAGGACCTTGAACCCACACTTCACAGATTTGCAAATACATTTCTTCCTATTATTTATCATAGGACAGTCGCACTTCATCTTGCAATATGTGCTGATCCTTTCCTTATTATTGTGTAGGAAGTAATAATCACCGCCACTGTCTAAAGATAATTGTGTAGCTGTCTTACGAAATACCTTATTATCTGCAAAGATCATCCCACACTTTAACTGAATGTTTTTCTTCAGATAAGTAACTGGATTAAAATATCTACTCTTACGCTTGTGCTCTCCATCATCATCATCATCATCAGATCCATCTAAGTTTCCAATCTCATCTGAATCATACGATTCCATCTCAACCATCAATTGAACCGGTTCCTCAACAGTATCAAATGTCTCTACGCCCACATCAACATATTTTTCAAATAGTGCATCATCATCTTCATCATCATCGTCCTTAAATTCCTCTCCATCATCATCTTCATCATCATCGTCCTTAAATTCCTCTCCATCATCACTTGAACTTACTATGGGTAATTGCTTCTCAAAAACATCATTGTCGCTGGACAGAATAATACCAGAGGAAGAGGCAGCATGTTCGGGAGTGTCATTGTTTGAATGAGGTTGGATATTAGTGTTTTGGCTGAAGGCATGACTGATGGAAGGACGGGTGGCTACCAATACAGCTTCCATGGGCAATATTGGGCAGCTACTTAATGGCTCTGATAATAAACATTGCTCCCTTACCTGTGCAGGACTTATCTCATTTCCAGTAACAACATAAATGTGTATTGTCTTGCACATTCTTCCCATCAGACCAAGCATGTGCATAACATCCCTGTCATCCTCTATTTTCCGCAATCCATTATTGATTGTCATACCCGGTGTTAAGTACCATAGTTCACGAATATCACTCAAATGAACATCTTCCCTGCAAATGGCCTCAATTTCCACCTTTGAAAACCTATCAGGATCGCAGTTCCCATACGAGCGTTGTTCCCCATCTTTATATCTCAGTTGACCGGCCTTTGTGAGGAAGAAACGACCTCGAAAAACAAATCTTGTGACAAATAGGTTATCTGTCATGAGAAAATATTTAGAGGTTATCGCAATTGTTCACGAATAGGTTCACAAAATTGTTCAACTAAAACTATATACACAACAAAACTGTTCATGACACTGAATTCACAAACAAATTCCCCACTGCCCGAAATTGAATTCCACTAAAACAATAAAATAAAATTTTTGTTTGAATTCCCACTGTACAAAATTCACAAACTGGATGCAAACAACAAAATTGTTTAAATTCACAAACAATTTTGTTCAACATATGTGCAAAACATTTGAATTTTAAGGGTTTCAGTGACAATACCTGTTGGAGCTTCCGAAACTTTGGGTTTTTTAGTCACCATCTCTGCTTCACTGGTCGGCGTAGTCACCAACGGACGACGAAAACACGTGCGGAGGCCGATTTGGAGTTCAGCTAGGTCGAAATTCTAAATCTGAGGACTTCTCCGAACGCGTTCGAGATCCAAAGACTTGCTTCGCATCCGTCTCGATTCCGCCGTAGACACCTTCACTAGTCCCGCGACCACCGCACGACAACAACACTTACAGAGGCTGATTTGAAGTTCAGTTGAGTCGCGTTCGAGATTTGTCTCAGTTGAATCGAGTTCCGTTGAGTTCGTTCTTTTTCCGATTTAGGTCAAATATTTTTTTAATTAAAGTCAAATTAAAAGAAAACACTTTTAGCGATCAAAGGTTTTTTATTTCCCAGTCTCATTAACCGCGCGTGTATGTATGAAGTAACATCGTTGTACGGAGGCCGCAAATTCAAAATGATTGACGAAGTTGGGGTGTTTAAGATCAAATATTTATAATAGGGGTGTTTAAGTTCAAATTTCATGAATAGAGACTATTTAAGTCTAATTTACTCTAAATTTATAATACTAAAATATGCGGTGAGGGTAGTGTCGCAGAGGCTTTCTTTCAGTATAACACACAGCCATCCGCTTCACAGACGTCCTCTCGCTCGCTTCGAACAAGCAACTCAGCTAAGGTATTATTCATTTTCAGTCGATGCGTTTCGTTTTTATTTTTCAAACGAATAAATAATTAAATGTGAAAATTATTCATCGAGAAAGGTGCAGATCAGATCCGGGAGGCGGAATAATGGTGGGAAGCGTTGTTATGGAAGAAGAAGCTGAGCAATTTGCAAACGGGAAGACCTACGGACA